>JAKCPI010014217.1:0-119557 GCA_023213315.1 Euborellia annulipes | reverse complement strand
CAGCTTCTGCTTCTTGACGACGACGCTCTAAGTGGTAAGCAAGACCAGTACCGGCTGGATCAGGCGACCCACAACAACGTTTTCTTTCAAGCCACGTAAATCATCTTCTTTACCTGTTACAGCCGCTTCAGTTAACACACGAGTTGTTTCCTGGAACGATGCAGCAGAGATGAACGAGTCAGTAGAAAGCGATGCTTTAGTAATACCCATCAATAGACGTTCAAACTTCGCAGGGAACTTGTTCTGAGCCAAGACAGCTTGGTTCTCTTCCACAACGCGGATGTAATCCACTTGCTCGCCTTTGATGAAGCTTGTATCGCCACCATCGGTGATATCAACTTTACGCAACATTTGACGTACGATAACTTCAATATGTTTGTCGTTGATTTTTACACCTTGCAAGACGGTAAACGTCTTGAACTTCGTTCACGATGTAGTTCGTTAATGCAACTTCACCTTTCAAACGTAAGATGTCATGCGGGTTTTGTGGACCATCAGAAACAGTTTCACCACGGTTCACATGCTCACCTTCGAACACGTTAATTGGTACGCCATTTTGGAATCAACTCTTCATAAATTTCAGAGCCATCATCAGGGGTAATCACTAAACGGTTCTTACCTTTGGTCTCTTTACCGAAGCTTACAACACCTGAAACTTCAGCAAGAATTGCATGCTCTTTCGGTTTACGTGCTTCAAATAAGTCAGCTACACGTGGAAGACCACCGGTAATATCACGAGTACGTGATGTTTCTTGTGGTACACGACCAATAACGTCACCAACACCAATCGTTTCGCCATCACGAACAGTTACGATCGTGTTTTGTGGCAAGAAGTAGAACTGTTCGCCGCCATCGGTTGTATCCAACACGATTGCAGGACGTAAATCTTTACCAGAAGCAGGACGTGCTGTTACAGGTAAGATTTCAACGGTGGTCATACCCGTTGCATCATCAGTTTTTGATGTTGCAGTTACACCATCAGCGATTTGGCTGAAACGTGCTTTACCAGCAACTTCTGTAACGAGTGGATGTGTATGCGGATCCCAAGTCGCCACAATACCGCCGCCTTCTACAGGTTCACCATCTTTCAACAAGATAGACGCACCGTAAGGAAGTTTATAACGTTCGCGTTCACGACCTAAATCATCAGCAATACCAATTTCACCTGAACGAGAAACTGAAACCAAGTGACCTTTTGCATGTTGTACAGTTTTCACGTTATGGAAACGTACTGTACCTTTGTTACGTACTTGAACGCTGTTTGCAGCAGAAGTTCGGCTCGCAGCACCACCAACGTGGAACGTACGCATGGTTAACTGTGTACCAGGTTCACCAATAGACTGTGCTGCCATAACACCTACTGATTCACCTGGATTCACCAAGTGACCACGCGCCAAGTCACGACCATAACATTTAGCACATACACCGAAAGTCAGATTCACAGGCAATAACTGAACGTACTTTGACTTCATCCACACCAGCTTCTTCAAGATGACGCCGCGATTTTCTCGTCAATCAATGTACTACGAGGTAAGTACAACTTCATCATGAACGCACGACGCACATCTTCAGCAGTTACACGACCTAATACACGGTCACGTAATGGTTCGATTACATCGCCACCTTGAATGAATGGAGTCATTACCAAGACCATCCAGCTGTACCACAATCAGGTTCAGTAATTACCAAATCTTGCGCAACGTCTACAAGACGACGTGTCAAGTAACCAGAGTTCGCAGTTTTTAAGTGCTGTATCGGCCAAACCTTTACGCGCACCGTGTGTTGAAATGAAGTACTGAAGTACTGTCAAACCTTCACGGAAGTTCGCTTTAATTGGCGTTTCAATAATCGAACCGTCTGGTTTCGCCATCAAACCACGCATACCAGCAAGCTGACGAATCTGTGCCGCACGAACCACGGGCACCAGAGTCAGACATCATATAGATGCTGTTGAATGATTTTTGCTTCTCGTCTTCACCTTGTTTGTTTTTCACAGTCGGTGATAAGACAAGTTATCCATCATTGCTTTAGCAACTTGGTCGTTTGTACGCGCCCAAATATCGACAACTTTGTTATAACGCTCACCAGCAGTTACGAAACCTTGTTCGAACTGTTGTTCGATTTCACGAACTTCTGTTTCTGCTTTTTCAATAATTGCGTATTTTAGTAGGTGGAATTAACATATCTTCCATACCTACAGATACACCTGAGCGAGTCGCTTGACGGAAGCCCAAGTACATTAACTGGTCAGCAAAGATAACTGTATCTTTCAAACCAAGTTTACGGTAGCAAGAGTTGATTAACTTCGAGATATTCTTTTTAGTCATCTCAAGGTTGATCATGTCGGAAAGCTCAAGCCTTGTGGAACAACTTCCCAAAGCAGACAGCGACCTGGTGTTGTTTCAACAATAATAGTTCCGATGTTCACGTTCACCATCTTCATTGATAACAGTTTGGTGTACACGTACTTTAACACGAGCATGAATCGCAACTTGACCAGTTGCAAGTGCACGGTTTACTTCGTGAGTATCAGCAAACACCATGCCTTCGCCTTTAGCATTTACTGCATCACGTGTGATGTAGTAAAGACCCAAGACAACGTCCTGAGAAGGAACGATAATCGGCTCACCATTTGCAGGTGACAAGATGTTGTTTGTTGACATCATCAATGCACGAGCTTCTAACTGTGCTTCAAGTGTCAATGGAACGTGTACCGCCATTTGGTCACCATCGAAGTCGGCGTTAAACGCAGCACAAACGAGTGGGTGAAGACGGATTGCCTTACCTTCAATAAGAATAGGTTCAAATGCTTGAAGACCTAAACGGTGAAGTGTTGGCGCACGGTTCAACATTACTGGATGTTGACGAATTACAGAAGCAAGAACGTCCCAAACCTCTGGAGTCTCACGCTCAACCATTTTCTTCGCAGCTTTAATGGTTGTTGCCTGACCTGAAGCTTGTAGTTTAGCGAAAATGAATGGCTTGAATAATTCAAGTGCCATTTTCTTCGGAAGACCACATTGGTGAAGGCGTAAAGTAGGACCTACAGTAATTACCGAACGACCAGAATAGTCAACACGCTTACCAAGTAAGTTCTGACGGAAACGACCTTGTTTACCTTTGATCATATCTGCCAAAGATTTTAATGGGCGTTTGTTAGAACCAGTAATTGCACGACCACGACGACCGTTATCAAGCAATGCATCTACAGACTCTTGTAACATACGTTTTTCGTTACGTACGATGATGTCTGGTGCAGCAAGATCAAGAAGACGCTTCAAACGGTTGTTACGGTTAATGACACGACGATATAAATCGTTCAAGTCAGAAGTCGCGAAACGACCACCTTCCAGTGGAACTAATGGACGTAAATCTGGTGGAAGTACAGGAAGTACATTCATCACCATCCATTCTGGCTTGTTGTTTGAATCGTTGAATGCTTCCATCAATTTCAAGCGTTTAGACGCTTTTTTCAACTTCGTTTCAGAAGTTGTGTTGAGGAATTTCTTCACGTAAACGTGCGATTTCAGCTTCAAGATCGATATCTTTTAATAAATCCTGAATCGCTTCTGCACCCATTTTCGCAGTGAATTCATCACCGTGCTCTTCAAGTGCATTGAAGTATTCTTCGTCTGTTAAGAAGTTGATACTTTTCAAACGGAGTCATACCTGGGTCAGTTACAACGTATGATTCGAAATACAATACACGTTCGATATCACGAAGCGTCATATCAAGTAATAAACCGATACGAGATGGTAACGATTTTAAGAACCAAATATGTGCAACTGGAGAAGCAAGTTCAATGTGACCCATACGTTCACGACGAACTTTCGCTGTAGTTACTTCAACGCCACATTTTTCACAAATGACGCCTTTATATTTCATACGCTTGTATTTACCACACAAGCATTCGTAATCTTTTACTGGACCAAAAATTTTGGCACAGAACAAACCGTCACGTTCTGGTTTAAACGTACGGTAGTTAATGGTTTCTGGTTTTTTAACTTCACCATGAGACCATGACTTAATCATTTCTGGTGACGCAAGACCAATACGGATACGGTCAAACTCTACTGGTGCATGACCATCTGAGTCCGTTTTCTTACGCATGATATCGAGCAAGTCTTTCAATTTTTTTCTCCGTGTGTCGAGGTCAAGCAACGACTGGGTCACCCAATTGGTTGTTCACTAAATTTATCCTTGATCCCCTTTTTGGGAAGTCCCTCTTTCATAAAGAGGGATCTGTGAGTCTTGACGAACTTTAGTCACCATTTTTCAGTTCAATGTTGATACCTAAAGAACGGATCTCTTTGGTCAATACGTTGAACGATTCAGGCATACCCGGATCCATATAATGGTTACCATCTACAATATTCTTATAGATGCGAGTACGACCTTCAACGTCATCCGACTTCACAGTTAGCATCTCTTGAAGTGTATAAGCTGCACCATAAGCTTCTAGTGCCCAGACCTCCATCTCACCGAAACGCTGACCACCGAACTGTGCTTTACCACCAAGCGGTTGCTGAGTAACAAGTGAGTAAGAACCAGTAGAACGTGCATGCATCTTGTCATCAACCAAGTGGTTCAATTTGAGCATGTACATATAACCAACAGTTACAGGGCGATCAAAACTGCTCACCTGTACGACCATCAAACAATACTGTTTGACCAGTACGTGAGATACCACTAAGCTCAAGTAAGTCTTTAATCTGGCTTTCTTCAGCACCATCAAATACTGGCGTAGCTAAAGGCACACCATTACGTAAGTTACCTGATAAGAGCCAAGATTTCATCATCAGTTAAGCTATCAAGATCTTCTTGCTCGCCACCAACTTTGTTATAAATCTTGTCTAAGAATTCACGAAGTTCTAAGAACTGTACGTTGCTCTTTCATCATCTTGTCGATCTTATCGCCAAGACCTTTAGCAGCCATACCTAAGTGAGTTTCAAGAATCTGACCCACGTTCATACGAGATGGTACACCCAATGGGTTCAAGTACGATATCTACCGGTACACCATTAGCATCGTGCGGCATGTCTTCAACAGGCAAGATGTTAGATACAACACCTTTGTTACCGTGACGACCCGCCATTTTATCACCAGGCTGGATACGACGTTTAACTGCTAGGTAAACTTTAACAACTTTCAAAACACCTGTTGTTAAGCTCATCACCAGTAGAAAGCTTGCGTTTCTTCTCTGCAAACTTCTCATCAATTTCGTAGCTCTTCTCTTTCAAGAACACTTGAATTTGAGTTAAACGTTCAGCGATTGCCTTCGTCTGTAGGTTGAATTTCAAGTAAGATCAACAAGCTCTAAACCAGACAACATACCTTCAGATGAGCTTATCGCCACGCTTAGTCGAACCACCGCCGTTAGACTCTTGGCCTATTAAGCAAACGGATAATACGCTCACGAGCTGCTTCTTCAAAGATCTTGAATTCTTCTTTCAAGTCTTTACGGTAAGCATCAAGCTGTGCTTTTTCAATTGCCATGAGCACGGTCATCTTTCTCTAAGCCATCACGAGTAAAGACTTGAACGTCGATAACTGTACCTTTAACGCCAGAAGGAACACGTAAAGATGAGTCTTTAACGTCAGCCGCTTTCTCACCAAAGATTGCACGAAGTAATTTTTCTTCAGGGGTTAATTGAGTTTCACCTTTAGGCGTTACTTTACCAACAAGAATGTCACCAGCTGCAACTTCAGCACCGATATAAACGATACCTGATTCATCAAGTTTAGATAACTGCAGCTTCACCTACGTTAGGAATATCGGCAGTAATTTCTTCCGCACCTAACTTCGTATCACGCGCAACACATGATAATTCTTGAATATGAATTGAAGTTAAACGGTCTTCTTGAAGCACACGTTCAGATAACAAGATCGAGTCTTCGTAGTTGTAACCATTCCACGTCATGAACGCTACACGCATGTTCTGACCCAAGCGCTAAGCTCACCACCATCAGTTGATGGACCATCAGCCAAGAACATCACCACGAGCGACTTTATCGCCCAAGTTCACAAGCACATTTTGGTTAATACAAGTGTTTTGGTTTGAACGTGTGTATTTGATCAGGTTGTAGATATCTACACCTGCTTCACCTGCAATCATTTCATCTTCGTTGACACGAATAACGATACGAGATGCATCTACATATTCAATGCGTACCACCACGGTTTGCGATCACACATACACCAGAGTCACGTGCAACGTTTGCTTCCATACCTGTACCTACAAGCGGTTTATCAGCACGCAGATGTAGGAACCGCCTGACGTTGCATGTTTGAACCCATCAATGCACGGTTCGCATCATCGTGTTCAAGGAATGGAATAAGTGATGCAGCTACAGATACAACCTGCTGTGCAGATACATCCATATGCGTCACTTTTTCAGGTGGCATACGAACGAAGTCACCTTGGTGACGAACAGAAACAAAGTCTTCTGTTAAGTTACCATCTTTATCTAATCGCAGAATCGGCCTGTGCAATAACAGTACCTACTTCTTCAATAGCAGATAAGGTATTCAACAGCATCAGTTACACGACCATCTACAACTCTACGGTAAGGTGTTTCCAAGAAACCAAAGTCGTTCGCTTTTGCATAAACAGAAAGCGAGTTGATCAAACCAATGTTTGGACCTTCAGGCGTTTCAATTGGACATACACGACCATAGTGAGTTTGATGTACGTCACGTACTTCAAAGCCCGCACGTTCACGCGTCAAACCACCAGGCCCAAGCGCTGATACACGACGTTTGTGTGTAATTTCTGATAATGGGTTGTTTTGATCCATAAACTGAGACAATTGGCTTGAACCAAAGAATTCTTTGATTGCAGCTGCAACTGGTTTTGCGTTGATCAAATCTTGTGGAGACAAGTTATCTGTTTCAGCTTGGTTTAAACGCTCTTTAACAGCACGTTCAACACGAACTAAACCAACACGGAATTGGTTTTCAGTCATTTCACCAACAGAACGTACACGACGGTTACCCAAGTGATCGATATCATCGACTTCACCTTTACCGTTACGGATTTCAACCAATGTACGTCAATACATCGATGATATCATCGTTAGATAAGAATACCTTCTACTTCACGAGACTTCTGGTCAGTACCAACTTCGTAAGGGCGACCCAAACGACGGTTAAACTTCATACGACCTACTGGAGATAAGTCATAACGTTCAGAAGAGAAGAATAAGTTATTAAATAAGTTTTCAGCAGCTTCTTTTGTTGGTGGCTCGCCTGGACGCATTACTTTATAGATTTCAACTAAGTGCTTCTTCACGACCAGATGTTGTGTCAGCACGTAAGGATGTCAGCAACGAAAGAACCACGGTCGATATCGTTGGTGAACAGGATATTGAACTGTTTAACACCACCTTCAGCAAGTTTCACCAAAACTCTCATGGCTTAACACATGTATTTGCAGCAATCACATCACCGTTACGTAAAGTAATATCTTCGGCAGTAATACGCTCATACAGGTACTCATCTGGAACTGGAAGCTTAGTTAAACCAGAAGCTTCCATTTGACGTACATGACGTGCATTAATACGTTTACCTTGCTCAACAATGATTTTGCCATCATTGTCCGCAATATCAAATTGCGCCATTTCGCCACGCAGACGATCTGGAACGAGGTCAATTTGATAGCTACCCATATCAAGATATACAGGTACTTTTTCGTAGAACAAATTCAAGATTTGTTCATTGTTATAGCTCAATGCACGCAACACAACAGTCGCTAAGTAATTTACGACGACGGTCAATACGTACATAAGACTAAATCTTTAGCATCAAACTCGAAATCTAACCATGAACCACGGTAAGGAATAATACGTGCAGAATAAAGCACTTTACCACTTGAATGTGTTTTGCCTTTATCGTGGTCAAAGAACACACCAGGTGAACGGTGTAATTGAGATACGATTACACGCTCAGTACCATTGATCACAAAGGTACCATTGTCTGTCATGAGTGGCATTTCACCCATGTAGACTTCTTGTTCACGTACGTCTTTAATAGATTTAGTTTCACGATCTTTAATGATCAAACGAATTTTTACGCGCATTGGTGCCGCATAAGGTCGAACCACGTAAGAATACATTCACGCACATCAAACTCAGGCTTACCAAGACTATACTCAACAAATTCTAAAGCAGCATTGCCCGAATAACTTTCAATAGGGAAAACTGAACGAAATGCGGCTTGGAGACCGATATCTTCGCGGTTTTTTGGAGTTTTGCCACCTTGCAAGAACGTTCTATACGAATCGACCTGGATCGAAAGCAAGTACGGTGCTTCCATTACTTGGGGCAATTTACCAAAATTCTTACGGATCCGTTTCTTTTCGGTATATGAGTATGCCATCTGGAGTCCTCGGAAAGTAAACTAAGCCCGCCTGCAGAACGGACTCAGAAGGAATTACACAGGCCGATATGGCCACCACTGTTATACAAATGCTGCAATTTTTAGTGGTATTAAAACGCTTAACAATATTTTTTAAAAAGGAAAAATATTGGTAAACGTTTGAAATTGCGTCTAATTATTCCAAAAAACGACAATTATTGTACCGAACAAACAAAAATCGAGCCGATTATTGTAACGCAAAAAGGCTGATGACCCAAGAGCCATCAGCCATTTTTTGGAGCCGATTTAAAAACCGACTCCTTTTACAATTACTTAAGTGTAACTGTAGCACCAGCTTCTTCAAGTTTCTTCTTAAGTTCTTCAGCCTTCTTCTTTAGAAATGCCTTCTTTAAGAACTTGAAGGAGCGCCTTCAACTAGGTCTTTAGCTTCTTTAAGACCAAGGCCAGTTGCTTCACGAACTGCTTTAATTACCGCTACTTTGTTAGCACCAAAAGAAGTCAACTCAACGTTGAATTCAGTTTGCTCTTCAGCAGCAGCAGCAGCAGGAGCAGCAGCTACAGCTACAGCAGCAGCAGATACGTTGAATTTTTCTTCAAAAGCAGAAATAAGTTCAACAAGTTCAAGAACAGTTTTTTCAGCAACTGCGTTTAGGATTTCTTCGTTTGTTAAAGCCATGAGATTAACTCCAAATGGGTATTGAATGGTGTGGAAGTAGATTTAAGCTTAAGCAGCTTCTGACTCGTTTTTCTCTTGAAGCGCTGTAAGTAAGGCGACCCAATTTCGAAATAGGAGCTTGAAGAACAGAGGCGAGCATAGTAAGCGCTTTTTCTTGGTTTGGAAGATTTGCGATAACGCTAACTTCAGCACCTTGATAAAGTTTGCCGTCAAATGCAGCAGCTTTTAATTCAAATGCTTTGTTAGTTTTAGCAAATTCTTCAAACAAGCGTGCAGCTGCACCCATATCGTCTTCAGAAGTTGAGAATGCTAAGATTGTTGGGCCAACAAGGTTGTCATTCAAGATTGCAAATTGCGTATCTTGAAGAGCACGTTTAGCCAAAGTGTTACGCACAACGCGTGTAGCAACACCTAGTTTACGAGCTTCAACACGAAGAGCAGTTAATTGCTCAACAGTTAAACCTTGATAGTCAGCAACAACGGCAGCGAACGCTGTAGAAGCAGTTTGAGCCACTTCAGCAACGATCTGTTTTTTGCTTTCAATAAGAAGAGCCATTGTAAAACCTCCTAACGGTGATTTATGTACTCAAAAAAGTACACTCCCAATTCGCAAGTCAACAAGGATTTGACTTACACGCGGAGGAGGAATAAATCACACCACCGCGTCTACGCAGGCTGGGTTATTAAGAAGATATTCAAAAGAAGTCTCTTCGCCTGTGGTCTTTGACGCTGATAAATTTACATTTATCAATTCAAAGTCCGCCTGATGAGTGAGGAAACAAAGCATTACTTTGAATGAGTGTAAAAAATCTATGACCTTCTTTACACCCTGCCCTCAATCAGGACTTTAAAATTCTTGACCAAGTTTTAAACTTAGTTAGAAACGTTGCTTACATCAACAGTAAGACCAGGACCCATAGTTGAGCTCAAAGTGATCTTTTTGATGTATACACCTTTAGAAGTTGCAGGTTTTAACTTTTTCAAGTCAGCAACTAAGGTTTCAACGTTTTGACGGATAGCAGCAGCTTCAAAGCCTAATTGACCGATCGCAGCATGGATAATACCCGCTTTGTCTACACGGTAACGAGCCTGACCAGATTTAGCGTTTTTAACAGCATTCGCTACATCAGGAGTTACAGTACCAACTTTAGGGTTTGGCATTAAACCACGTGGACCAAGAATTGTACCGAGCTTACCAACAACACGCATAGCGTCAGGAGCAGCGATTACAACATCAAAGTTAAGGTTTCCACCTTGGATGCTTTCAGCAAGGTCTTCAAAACCTACGATGTCTGCACCAGCTTCTTTAGCAGCTTCTGCTTGAGCACCTTGAGCAAATACCGCTACACGTACAGTTTTACCAGTACCAGCAGGTAATGTAGTCGCACCACGAACAACCTGATCAGATTTACGCGGGTCTACACCAAGATTTACAGCTACATCTAAAGATTCTTTGAACTTTGCAGCAGGTAGGCTGTTAAGAACTTGCACAGCTTCTTCCAAAGTGTAAACTTTGTTTGCTTCAACAGCAGCAGCAATGGCTTTTTGACGTTTAGTTAACTTTGCCATGTCTTATAGCTCCACTTCCAAGCCCATAGAACGTGCAGAACCAGCGATGGTACGTACACGTGCGTCTAAATCAGCACCAGTTAAATCTGGTTCTTTAGTAGTCGCAATTTCTTCTAACTGAGCACGAGTCAACTTACCAACTTTAGTTTTGTTTGGTACAGCTGAACCTTTTTGAATACCAGCAGCTTTCTTAAGAAGAATAGAAGCTGGAGGAGTTTTCATGATGAATGTGAACGACTTATCGTTGTACACAGTAATCACTACAGGAATTGGAAGACCTTGTTCAACTTTTTGTGTAGCAGCATTGAATTCTTTACAGAATGCCATGATGTTTACACCACGTTGACCTAATGCAGGACCAATTGGTGGAGATGGATTTGCTTTACCAGCTGGAACTTGCAGCTTGATATAGCCGTCAATCTTCTTAGCCATTTTAAAATACCTCTGGGTACAAACGCCGCTAGGCTCCCCAATGTTTACGCTACACTTTTATTACAACAACAATGCCCGATAAAATCGGGCGTTTTTCAACCAATTAAGATTAAATCGTTTTTTCGACTTGGCGAAATTCGAGTTCAACCTGAGTTGGTCGATTAAATACGTTAATCGTCAACGTTAAACGTGACTTCTCGTATTGAACTTCTTCCACAACACCTTTAAAGTCTGTGAATGGACCGTCAATAACAAGTAATTCTTCGCCTGGCTCAAACATCGTCTTAGGACGTGGTGCTTCACCTGTATTACGTACACGCGCAAGAATCGCATCTGCTTCACGCTGAGTGATTGGTGCTGGCTTTTCAGGTGTACCACCGATAAAACCTAGAACCTTTGGACACTCTTTAACGATATGCCAAGTATCATCATTCATTTCCATTTCGACTAACACATAGCCAGGAAAGAATTTGCGCTCAGATTTACGTTTCTTACCATCCTTCATTTCTACCACTTCTTCGGTAGGAACAAGGACATCACCAAAGCTATCAGCAACAGCGCTACGCTGGATTCGTTCTGTAAGTGAACGTAACACTTGTTTTTCATAGCCAGAGTAGGCATGAATAATGTACCAACGTTTCATAGCTCTTTTACCCGATAATCAACTTAATTAACCAACCCAAACCATAGTCAAAACACCATAAAACCAATGATGCAACAACTACAACCAATAGAACCTGCCACGATGTAGTGACTGTTTCTTGTTTTGTTGGCCAAGTTACTCGACGCAATTCGACTCGCGCATCTTTTAGCAAACGAACGAAGCCTTTACCTTGATGGGTGGCGTATAATAAACCCAAAGCCACAACGATACAAGCAAAAATTGCCCCAACGCGCACCCAAATATTGTTTGCAGGCGCCCAATGCGCTGGTAAATACTGATTCGCCATAACAGCCAAAACCAATAATGCAATCGCAATCACCCATAGAACAATATCTAGAGGCGAACCAGAACTGAACAACTTCAGCAGAATTATTTCTTTGAGGAATTGGCGCGTCGCTCAATGCGTCACGCGATTTATCATTCGACATTTTTGTACTCGTCGTAGAACTCGCGACTTATTATATGAACAACTAAGCCAGCATCAAGCTTTTTATTTCAAAATATGGCAGGTCAGGAGGGACTCGAACCCCCAACATTCGGTTTTGGAGACCGACGCTCTACCAATTGAACTACTGACCTATAATGCAGATTGAGAGCCAAAGCCCTCAATCTGAGACGTAATCCGTCACTATACTATGCTTATGCAGTTACTTTCGCAACAACACCAGCACCTACAGTACGACCACCTTCACGGATCGCAAAACGTAGACCTGGGTCCATTGCGATCGGGTGGATTAATTCTACTGACATTTCAACGTTGTCACCTGGCATAACCATTTCAACGCCGTCTTGTAATTGGATTGCGCCAGTTACGTCAGTTGTACGGAAGTAGAACTGTGGACGGTAGCCGTTAAGGAATGGAGTATGACGACCACCTTCTTCTTTAGAAAGTACGTATACTTCTGCATCGAATTTAGTGTGTGGCTTGATTGTACCTGGTTTAGCAAGTACTTGACCACGTTGTACGTCTTCACGCTTAGTACCACGTAGAAGAACACCACAGTTCTCGCCTGCACGACCTTCGTCAAGCAATTTACGGAACATTTCTACGCCAGTTACAGTTGTTACTACTGTGTCACGAATACCAACGATTTCAACTGATTCGCCAACTTTAACGATACCAGATTCAACACGGCCTGTTACTACAGTACCACGACCAGAAATAGAGAATACGTCTTCGATTGGCATCAAGAATGCTTTGTCGATAGCACGTTCTGGTTCTGGAATGTAAGAGTCAAGCGCTTCAACAAGAGCAAGAACTGAAGGCTCGCCATATTGACCAGCATCGCCTTCCAACGCTTTAAGCGCAGAACCACGGATAACTGGAGTGTCATCACCTGGGAAGTCATAAGTAGAAAGAAGTTCACGAACTTCCATTTCTACTAATTCAAGTAATTCTTCATCATCAACAAGGTCACACTTGTTCAAGAATACGATGATGTAAGGTACACCAACCTGACGAGAAAGAAGGATGTGTTCACGAGTTTGTGGCATTGGGCCATCAGTCGCAGCACATACAAGGATCGCGCCGTCCATCTGAGCAGCACCAGTAATCATGTTTTTAACATAATCGGCGTGGCCCGGGCAGTCTACGTGAGCGTAGTGACGGATTGGAGAATCGTATTCTACGTGTGAAGTATTAATTGTAATACCACGTGCTTTTTCTTCAGGTGCTGAGTCGATTTGTGAGTAATCTTTCGCTTCACCGCCGTAAGTTTTTGCACAAATAGTTGCAATCGCAGCAGTTAAAGTTGTTTTACCATGGTCAACGTGACCGATTGTGCCCACGTTTACGTGTGGCTTATTACGTTCAAACTTAGCCTTAGCCATGTTTATATTCCTCGTTTACGTCGAACACCACTCTGAGCCGAACTCAGCATCGACATATCGCCTAAAAATCAAACACCCAATACTTGAAAAGCAGACTAATAAGCCTGCTTTTTAAATCTTTGTAGAAAATCTACTAAACTGTATCTGGAGCTCTTATCGAGATTTGAACTCGAGACCTCTCCCTTACCAAGGGAGTGCTCTACCACTGAGCTATAAGAGCGATTATCCTTCGATGGAGCGGGAGACGAGGGTCGAACTCGCGACATGCAGCTTGGAAGGCTGCCGCTCTACCAACTGAGCTACTCCCGCACGATGCTGGTATACTTAGCACTTCAATCGAAGTTAATGGTGGTGAGAGAAGGATTCGAACCTTCGAAACTTTCGTAGCGGAGTTACAGTCCGCCCCCTTTGACCGCTCGGGAATCTCACCACTTCACACTTATTTCAGTGTTATTCTTCACTCAACAACTTTACACTTTTAAGATGGTGCCGGCACACGGATTCGAACTGTGGACCTACTGATTACAAGTCAGTTGCTCTACCAACTGAGCTATGCCGGCGCTTCTTAGTGTTTCGTACGTTTCGTATCGGAACGGTGTGCAGTTTAGCAAAACTTCCAAACGATGCAAGCAGTTTTTTTAAAAAAACTGCTAAAAACTCATAAAATCAATCCGTTTGACGATAATTCAACCGCTTTGATCACTGCGCGAGCTTTTATTTGTGTTTCATTCCATTCTGATTCAGGGTTTGAATCGGCAACCAAGCCTGCTCCAGCCTGCACATATACCTTCTTATCACGGATAACACACGTACGGATTGCAATCGACATATCCATTTCACCATGCCAACCTAGATACCCCACCGCCCCACCAAAAACGCCTCGCTTAACAGGCTCAACTTCATCAATAATTTCCATTGCACGAATTTTCGGAGCGCCAGATAAAGTACCTGCTGGAAAGGTTGCCTTAAATACATCTAAGGCATCGATATCATCACGAACTTCACCTTGCACATTTGAAACAATGTGCATGACATGCGAATAGCGCTCGATGACCATTTGATCAGTCACTTTAACCTTACCAATTTTAGAAACTCGACCAACATCATTTCGACCAAGGTCAATTAACATTAAATGCTCTGCTATTTCTTTTTCATCAGAAAGTAAGTCTTTTTCTAAAGCGATATCTTCTTCTTTAGTTTTTCCACGCGGTCTTGTACCAGCAAGCGGGCGAACTGTTGCAATACCATTTTCCAGACGAGAAAGAATTTCAGGCGATGATCCTACAATATGGAATGGTTTGTTATCTGTAATGGTCCGACCCTGTACCAAAAACAAGTATGGTGAAGGGTTTAAATGACGTAAAGCACGGTAAACTTGCAAAGCCTCACCATCAAAGTCCGAAACCATACGCTGGCCCGGAACAACCTGCATCACATCACCTGCACGGATATATTCTTTAACCTTTTCTATGGTCTCAAGGAATTTTGCCTTACCCGTAATCGATTCAAAATGAGGCGGTGTATGCGGTTTAGCTTGCAAACTCACTGGTGTAGCCAATAACTGTTCCAGTTGATCTAATTTTTGCTGTGCATCTTCATAAGCATGTGCCTGCGTTGTATCCGCATGCACAATTAAAAATAATGTATCTTTCAGGTTATCAAAGACAATGACTGTCTTTGAGAGCATCAACCACAAGTCTGGCAACGCAATTGGATCAGCCGCAGGTACATTCTTTAAGCGTGGCTCAATATAACGAACTGCATCATAGCCCAAATAACCCACTAGCCCGCCAGTAAAACTTGGTAATGCTGGCAAAAGCTCAGCTGGTGGAACTGTAAATTGCTTCTGAAATTCACGAATATATTGAAATGGATCTAGGCAATCTTCTTGCGTGATTGAGCCATCAGCATGCTGTATAGACAAGACCCCTGCATTACATGAAAAAACTGTTGATTCGCCTAAACCGATCATGGAGTAGCGTGCCCAGTTTTCACCACCTTCAACCGACTCAAATAAATAAGCTTGTTTTTGCTCCTTAAAACGAGCAAAAACAGATAAAGGTGTTTCCGTATCTGCCAAACGCTGGCGATAAACTGGAATAGTGTTGTAACCCGATGCCTTAAGTAGTTCAAATTGCGCTAATGTGGTCATGAATTTTTCTCTAATATGGTTTCGATTTAAAACGGTGTTTTTCTAGTTTCGATTTAGACACGCCATCGAAAAACCATACGCTTATTCATGCTGATCTCCATTTCACTCATTAGATAATTAACTCAGCCAAACTATCAACCACTTGCTGAGGTTGGCAATCATAGATATTTTCTCCATGATTATAGCCATAGCTAACCACAATACAATCAATTCCCGCACGGCGCGCCGCCTCAATATCATTACTTGAATCGCCAATCATGAGCGCGTGCGAAGTAGATACCTTTAAACTTTGCATACAATGCAACAAAGGCAAGGGATGTGGTTTTCTCTCTGGCAAACTATCTCCCCCAAGTACAACTTGAAAATAAGAAGAAAGTTCTAATGCATCAATTAACCCTTGAGCAAGTTGCACAGGCTTATTGGTAACACATGCCATATGTATATTTAAAGCTTTACAGTGTTTTAAAAACTCAATTACTCCAGGATAAATTTGAGTATTCACACAAAGCTCTACACCGTATATGTCAACAAATTTCTGTAAGAGGACTTTATGCTGTTCAGCATCTAATTTTCCAAAAATATGCAACAGAACACTTTCACAGAGTTTAGACACTCCTTTACCGACCCATGCTCGTATCTGGGTTTCTGTTATTAAAGGCCAGTCTAATTCTTGCAAGCTTAGATTCATTGATCTATATAAATCAGCAGCAGAATCAACCAGTGTTCCATCTAAATCAAATAAAATTAAATCGCGCTTACTTAGTTGTGCAACAGACATCTTCTTCTTCTCAAAATTAAAAAGGCATGCGTTTAGCATGCCTTGATTGTAAAAGCACCAACAGATTATTTAAAGAATAACCATGCTAATAAAGCTAAGATTACTAAAATAATAATAGTGATTAAACCAACTGAGGCATTCTTCTGTTGCTCCTTTTCTTCAGCAACACGAGAAACAGGTTCATCAAAGCTAACAGGCGCTTGTGGCTGCTGTGCTTTAACATCTATACCTTCTGGAATAGGTGCAGGTTTTGGTATAGAAATATTTTGCGGCATACCATCGCGGCTCACTTCTATTTCCGTAGCACGCTCTGTAAGGCTTGGCATCCCTTGATCGCTTAAGTTTTGAGATGGTGCCGTATTTACAGGTTCTGCTTCAATTTCGGGTAAATCAGCAACTTCTTGCGCAGGTGCAAACACAGAGAACTTAAAGCTAGCGAATTGAACAATATCGCCCTCATGCAACTGCTTTTCTTGCTCAATACGAATGTCGTTTACAAATGTACCATTCGAAGAGTTTAAGTCTTGAACCCAAAGTAATTGGTCTTTTAAAAGCAGAGCTGCATGGCGACGTGAAATCTCAGCAGCTTGTAATAATAAATCGGCATCTTGATGGCGCCCCACCAACATATCGCGATCAATGTTAATTTCTTGTCCAGTAAACTCACCAGTAATTGCTTGTAATTTCCAAGTCATGCCTATGTGTCCTAATCCATCATTTTTATCAATAATAACACGCTACTATGGTGCTGTGCTTGGACGCAATGTCGTTGTTGTTACCGTATTTTTAGTACGGTTCACTTCAGGGTCTGGTAACTGTAAAGTTTGCTTTTGCACTGCTGGCTCTACAGCAACTGGTGTAGTGACTGTCGAGCTTTTTCCACCTGAAGGAACCTGTTGATAATTTTTTGGCTGAGAGGCAATACTTGGTGGCGTCATTTTTTGATTGTAGATGTCATCAACCTGTTCAGGCAGTTTGGCAAAATTGCCATTTTTATCCATCGCTAATTGTAAGGTGTAAAGTTGATTATAGCGCTGCTGAGACAAACGGCGCACATCATTCGCATCACCAACAATCGTTGGATGAATAAAGACGAGAAGATTACGTTTTACATTGCTTCGAGTATCCGAGCGGAATAACCTACCTAGGTATGGAATACTGCTTAACCCAGGAATACCTTGACGGTTAAATTCAACATCATCCGACACTAAACCACCCAAGACTACTGTCTGTCCATGCTCAGCCAATACAGCTGTTTTAATAGCACGTTTATTTGTAATCAAATCGGCAGCCTGCCCCTTACTCGCCTGAACATTTGAAACTTCTTGTTCAATTTCAAGTCGAACTGTGCCATCTTCACCTATGTGAGGTATAACTTTTAATGTCACACCCACATCTTTACGTTCAACAGTTGTATATGGGTTGATACCGTGTACTATTCGTAGTAACTGACCCCGTTACAAATGGAACGTTCTGACCTACAACAATATAAGCTTCTTCATTATCCATTGTCACAATAGATGGTGTAGACAAGTAAATTAGAAGCTGGTATTCTCTTTTAATGCTTGAATTAGAGCGCCATACAAGTTGGCGAGAATCCATCATGCACCCTCTTTATATTTACCTAGTGCTATTGAACTAGCACCGCACCAATTGCACTTCTCCAGACCAGAGGCACCACCAGTCAGGTAACCTGCCGCAAGCGACGCCAAACTAGAACCTGCATTGGTAAAGTTAATTAAACCTATACCACTATTAATATCACCAAGTGCCCACTGCACCCCCAATTGATCGGCATCTTTCCCAGAGACTTCAATAATCGCTGCTTCAATGAGTACCTGCTGACGGCGGATATCGAGCTGCTGGATAGCAGATTCAATTTCACGCATTAACTGTGGATCAGCTTTAACAACTAACGAGTTCTGGGCATTATCCGCAATAATGCTTACGCCATTTTGGTTAAAGCTACTGATATTATTTTGATTATTACTATTTGAATTACCATTCAAATTTATTGAAGGCGTAGAAATTGAAGTACCACTTGAACCTGAATTTGTTGAACCTGAATTTTGGTTATTACCCATTAAATTATTAATCGGATTCGACGAATTAGAAGAATTATTACTATTTGACGAAGAAACTGCTTGTCCTGTTACAAGGCCTTGTAAAATTTCTGATAAATTTTTTGCACTTGCATATTTTAATCGAAAAACTTTTAGGCCCCCTAAACGGTCTGCCGAAGGCACATCTAGCATTTCAATCATGTGGCGAATGCGCTTACGTGTTTCAGGATCACCTTTAACCATAATACGATTCGTTCGATTGTCTGCAATAATACGAATACGTGCACCACTAAAATCTTTCGAAGCTCCTGTTGCACTCATTGCCTCAAGTTGAGTAATGATTTCTTCCGCCTGACTCGATTGCAAGCTAATGGCTTCAATATCATTTTGCCCCGTACCATCTAGATTACGAATGATATTTTCAAGTTGATATATATTCGCAGCCCTGTCTGAAACAATCAGCGCATTCGTACCTGCTATTGCAGCCATATGTGCAAATTGAGGCATTAAAGGGCGAAGTGCGGGAATTAAGTCATTTGGATTGGTATTTTCAAGCCAAATCACTCGAGTGACGATTTGATCACCCCGCAGTCTATTTCTAGAATCGTAAGGAATTCCCGAATTTTTAACATTGCTATCCGGCACCAGTTTAATGGTGTTCCCAGAGGGAATTGCCACCACCCCATTTACATTCAAGACCCCGAGAAATAGATCATAAACTTCATCTTTATTGAGGGGTTTATTGGATATTACGGTGACATTGCCACGCACTCGCGGATCTACTGCAAAGTTTTTCCCCGTGATATCTGCAACTTCATTAATAAATGCAGTTAAATCAGCATCACGTAAATTGATCTTCCATGTCTGGGCATAGGCACTGCTGCTCACTGTCGCAATCAATGGGGCTGCTGCAAGTAATGCCCAAAGTGGACGTTGATGATTCAAAAAAAAGCCATAACTTGCGATATTTCCTTAACTCTTATGGTGACGTGTTATCACTAAAAATTTTGTTGTATGGTCATCACTTGATCACCACGTTTTATTTCTAATTTCACTTGCCCAGCTCGACGAGCCTGTTCAAGTAACTGCACATCCGTTTGTCCCTGCCCAACCGTTTGACCATTTAAAGAAACAATACGGTCACCCGGCCTTAAACCTAACTTATTTCGAAGCGCAGTGGGTGTACGTTCTGTAACTTCAAAACCTTCACTTGAGCTCCCGCTTACGCCCATATCACGTAGATATTGTTCACGGTTACCTTGCATTTGCTGAATAGCCTGTCCAAGCGCTTCTTGAGTACTATTAGCCGAAGGTGCCTGTTGAGTAGCGGTCGGCGGATTTGCTGGGGATGCCTCTGGATTAGGTGGTTGATATAATCCGTTTGGCAAACCTTTAAACTGAAGCTCACGCGTACTTCCATTACCTTGACGCAATATCACGTGATCCCAATAAACTTCTGCTAGCTGGTAGGATGTAGAAGCTATTGTTTCACCCACCCGATAACGATCAGCAGTATTATCAAGCTTAATAACAGCCGAAGAAAAACGGTTCGGATAACCCACTATCACACCTTGCAATTCTAGGTTGACATTTTCCTGAGCTGCATTGGCTGAAGGTTCATTAAAAAGCGAAAAAGTACTAATGTTAGGAATTTGTGGCTGCTGTGATCCTAACTCTACCCGATCGAACTGCATCATTTGAGGAGGTGCAATGACCCACCAAAATAATGAAGCCAATTTCCAGCATAGCCATAAAATTAAAAAGGCAAATACAATAACGCTTAGCCGATCTAATTTTTGCCATTGTAGTTGCTGTAATTTTTCAATCCATACTTTCATTAGTTACCCCCTTGCATCAAAGGTTGGCGAGAACTAATGACAAATGTATCTAAACCAGCTTTCCCATCATAAGACGGAATATTCAGTAATAATCTTTGTGTAAGCTGCACATCAAGCATCATATTGGCATCTAATAAAAGGTTTGCCATTTTTTGACTGCGTTGATCACGTATATCAATCTGTAATTGACCATTTTGATCCGTTAATTGCCCATTTAAAGAAGGCATATTCATTCGGTCTTGACGGTCACCAATATTATAAATTAAAGCACCACCACCCCAATGCAATTGACCATCAACTGCGGCGAAACCTTGCTCTTTTTTATAATTAAAATCAATATCTTTTAACTGGATGCTATTCACAGGCCATTGCCAGTTCACAACTTGTTTTAATGTTTCAGGCGCGATTTGACCATTCATTGTCCTTACAAGTACTTTTTTACCCATACCATAAGCCATTACCCCAGATAATTGGGTATTTCCACTATGGATATCTACATCAGCCGCGAACCTTAATAAAAACAGGTCAAGAGGTCTAGTTTTCCAATGAATCGAGCCTCTCAAAGTACCGCGCCGCCAATCTGCTTGGCCTTGCCAGATATTTCCACTTACATTGTGTAGAGTTTGATTATTCTTTGAAAATTTAGAAATAAGCCACGTCGCGGGGATCTGTAAAATAATAAAAATTAAAAATGCAATGAGGGCAAATAACCACCACTTCCATTGCTTAGACTTTTTCTTCATTCAGCCTTACCAACATGCAAATTATCGTCCTTATTTTGAGAGTAGCTCCCTAGTCTGACATTATGCATACTTTTTCAACATCGCCAATTCACTTCATATAAAAAAACCAAGCAATCAGGCTTGGCTTCTGTATTAAGACTATAAGTTGAACGTATGACAAAATCATGAAAACTGGCTAATCAACTTACTAAGTGTACATTTGATCTCAACAATCTATTTAAAGATGAATTTAAGCACTCAATTTTTTTAATAATATTTACTACAAAATTTTAGATATTTTCACGCATAAAAAAAGCCAAGCAGATTTGCTTGGCTTTTTTTATGAGCAATACAATTAGATTAAGAAATCTTCAAGTTTTGCGCCTTTTTCAATTTCAGCAACTAACCAGCGTGGTTGTTTACCACGACCAGTCCAAGTCTCTTCAGAATTGTTTTTGTTACGGTAACGAGGTTCTACAGATTTACGTGTAGTTTTCTTACGTTTTTGAGCACCAAATTCAAGAAGCTGTTCAACAGTAAAGCCAACTTTTTCAGCAATCTCGATAATTTGATTATAAGCATCTTCGATTGCTTGATCTTTTTTACTCACAATTAAAGCTTCCGCTTCTTCTTGTAAACGTTTTAACTCTTCAACAGATAATTCACTGATATCCGGTTTCATTAATAAATACTCCAGTCTTACAGACAATTCAAAATAATACAGACAAAATTTAAAAACATAAAATCAAGACCAATATTATTTATAATCTATTCAATAAGCAATAGTTTGAAAGCCGTGTTCATCAGAATAACCAAAAAAAATTACCTTTTAATTACATTATCAATTATAAATGAAATATATTTAATTAATATTTATTTAAGATAAATGTATTAAGTCATGTCCAACAGTTTTTTCTAGCTCTATAATTTTTTGTTTTATTTCCTGAGGTATTTCACATTTTCGTTCTGTTAATTTATCTACGCATACCATAACAGCTTCACCAGTAGCCACAATTTGTTGTTGTGTTTCACTCCATAATATATAAGCCATACGGAACGCACTATTACGGAGCTCTTCCACGCGAACACCGACTTTCAACACATCAGGATAAAAAACTGGCTTTAAGTATTTACACTGGCTTGAGGCTACAACGGTATATAATTGTGGCGTTAATATATTTATCGCTTCCATATATAAAATACGTGAGCTTTCAATATATCGATAATATTGTACATTATTGACATGACCAAAAGCGTCCATATCTCCCCAAGCTACTTTCTGTTCATATATTATCGGGTAGACAGACAGTTCTTTCATTTTTGCCTCATATTTTAAATTTTAAAAAATTCGCATCATTTTCAAAGATTAGGTTTAACTGATTGATTAACACTTCATCTTCTTTAAGGGTCGACTTAATACGCAAATAGCTCATTAAAATATTATCTGGATATAATGTTAATAATGTTTCAGCCTCTGCTTGACGTCCGGTTGCCATATAGACATGCCATTTTGCAAAAGTTAAAACTGGCAAATTCATATATTGATTTTCAAATTCGATAATTTTTTCTTCGACATCAGCATAGTCTGGAACCTGTTTAAGCAACTGTTGCTGAAACCACAGGTAAAACACTTCTGGATCGAACTGCTCTTTTAATAGGTGTAGTGTTAAGGCGGCATGCGGCATGCTCATATCAGGCATACGCGCTAATAGTTTGAGCCATAACAACTTACTACTATAAGGTCGAGTTTGAATCTCAGACTCTAAATCTAGATAACGTTGTTGCAAGGCATGCAAGTCGTCAATTGAAGCTTGATCAAACTGCTGAAGAAGTTGCTGCAACCATAAATCACGGTGCTCAGCATCTAATAATCCATACTTCATTGACCGTAAATATACCCATGGATGTTGCAGCGCTAATTGCCCCCATAACGCAGTTAATCTTTGCTGGTAGGCTGTTTCTATTTCCTCAAGCCAAGGCGATAACTGATGCTGGTATAAAAATTCGAGATGGGTTAATGCACGGTCAGCTTCGTTTTGGGCTAAAAAGATTTCGATTCGCTCTAACTCTGCCAATTCAAATGCCATGGGCGGTGATTGATCTAAAGCAGTTAATGCTTTTGGATAATCTCCACTTAAAACCAGAAATCTGGCATCAATAATATTTTTTAAAAGTCCTGACTGAGTAAAAACACGTTCAATAAATACACGTTGGTCTTCGGCGGCTTCTAATAACCAGACAATACCTAATTGCTCATAGGGATGAAGGTTTTTAAACTGGAAAATGTTTTCATTTTTTCTTTGCTCACGAGAGGAATATCGTTTAACCCAAAGCCATATGAGTTGAGCAATAAAACTCATCACCACAAAAGCAAGGGTTAATCCCCAGACATTTGTTTGCAACTGCAATTGTCGCCAGTAGATATAGACATACCCCATTCCATAGCCATAACTAAATAAAGCTAAAGCTGCAAAGAGTATTAAGCTAATTACGAAATAAACCGACAGGAGGTGTTTCATATCTCCTCCTTATGAGCCAATTAGACCAAGTGTAGATAATTTAGGAACAGGCACTACCGATAAATGTGCCACTTTAGCAATACGTTTTTTTAAATGCTGACTGGTTGCATCAGGCATTTCATCTAACTTTTGCTTCACAGATTGCAACTCATTTTGAAACTCTGTCATTTTCCCTTGATTGAGTGCCTGTTCAGCAATTAATAATCTTAGTTGAACTTCTTTGAGCACTACACTTCGATTCATTAAATTAATAGATGGGTTTTCTACTTTTTCTATACGGAACCATTTTTTCCACCAAGACACAGCCTCTGATTGATCCATCTCAAGTTTAGGCTGAGCTAAAGCTTGCTGAATATTTTTATCAATCGTCTGTAATAAATCGTCAATCAATTGATGGCGTTGATTTTGAGCCAATGTAAATTGTTGAACTGCCTGCTTATCCTGCTCAAGCGATTGATTTAAGCTTTGTTGCAATGCAGGAGCAATTTCATAATGCACAACGGATTGCTGCAACTGATTTAATTGATCAACTGCATAAATCAATTGTTGCTGATCAATTGCAAATTGAATTAAATCCAATTTTTGTTTTATTAAAACTGTAGGAGCAATCCCCATCGGTGGAGCTTCTAAATTGCTGGCTGGACTCAGTTTATTGCCTATATTTACGGGCTGATTCTGTAATTGTCGCTGCAAAGCAACCAATTGATCATTTAGATTGGCATAGTGCTGTTCTGATTGAAGCAGACTTTGCTTAAGCTCAGGAACAGTACGAGAAATTTGCCACATATCGTAACTGAGCTTAGCCAACCAAGCCACGCCCAGTAAAATAATGATAGAAACAAGTTTTCTCATACGAATCCTTATAATGCCTGAATGTGATGAATCATCCCCGAAGGCGATAAATTTTCAAGTTGAATAATGTGAAAATGAGCCTGTTGCTGATCGCGATATTCTTTAACAATTTGAAAAAGACGTGGTCCTAAAACCAAATATACACAATCAGGTTTTATATTATTTTTTGAACAAAGCTCTAACCAATACTTCCAGCTCGCCTCACTCGTAATTAAGACCAGCCATTTATTTAAATTATAATTTGAATTCTGTGTTAGATGTTTGAATGTGGAATATGAAGTTTCTGGGCACTGCCGATGATATAAAACGAAATTTAAAATCTGAATTCCTTGCTGCTGCAAAGTCTCCATCATAAATTGACGTCCACCTTCTCCTCGCCAAAAAGCGATGCTACCGGCCTGCTTCATATGATGCAGAATAGGTAGATTTAACATCCCCTCAGAGGTTTCAACATCTGGAATATGCGCCTCTATTCCATACTCATTTAGACAATTGGCCGTTGACTGCCCAACGGCAATCCACTGAATATGCTTCAAGTCAGCTAGTTTTAAGCCGCTTTGTGCCAAATACTTTATCCCCACCTCAACAGCGGTTGGGCTCACTACAACAATAGCTTGTGCCTTAACTAATTGCTGGTAAAGCTGAAGTAAATGTTCGGAAAAGGGTTTGGCAACGAGTTCTAAAAGAGGTAAAGACTCAACCTGATAACCTTCATTTTGCAAAACTTCAGTTAATTCTGCAGCCCGAGAATCAGGTCGAGTATTAATAAACAACATAGCTTAGTAGAGAGCCTTTAATAGCTCGCCAGCACCTTGATCAAGTAAGTTTCGAGCAAGGTTTTCACCCAATTGATGAGCATTGCTGGCTTCATCTGTCAGTTCAGCACGTAATAATGTTTGACCATCAGGACTTCCGACACGCCCTTCAATATGGATTTTTCCATTTTGTAGTGTGGCATAACCTGCAATGGGTACCTGACAACCACCTTCAAGATAAGCATTAAAAGCACGCTCAGCACGCACACAAACATCTGTTTCTTGGTGTAATAACGGTTGAATTAAAGCTAATACATCTTGGTCAGCCGCACGGCATTCCAAGCCCAATGCACCTTGTCCCACCGCAGGCAAACTAATATCTGGTGTTAAACAATGACGAATACGTTCTGACAGCCCTAACCGCTTCAAACCAGCACTGGCCAAAATAATCGCGTCATACTGACCGTCATCTAGCTTTGCTAAACGTGTTCCAACATTTCCACGCAAGTCAATAATTTGCAAATCAGGGCGTTGTTTTAAAATCTGAGATTTACGACGTAAACTTGATGTACCAACTTTTGCACCTTGAGGTAGATCAGCAAATTTTTCAAATTGATTTGAAACGAAAGCATCTAATGGATCTTCACGTTCACAAATGACCGCCAAGGTTAAACCTTCTGGCAAAGCCATCGGAACATCTTTCATTGAATGTACAGCTAAATCTGCACGCCCATCTAAAAGTGCTGCTTCTAACTCTTTAACAAACAGCCCTTTCCCACCAATTTTTGCTAAAGGCGTATCTAAAATTTTGTCGCCCTGCGTGACAAACTTAACCAACTCCACCGTTAAATCGGGGTGAAGCTCCTGTAATCGGGCACGAATATATTCTGCCTGCCAAAGAGCAAGTGGGCTTTGTCGTGTAGCAATTTTCAAGGTTTTCATAAATTCAAGCATGGGCTGGTCAAACAATACACCCTAAACTTAACTTGATCCCTTAAAATTGCAAGTAAAATCTCGCATGTCCAAGATAACTCTTTTTAAGTTTAGAGCTGATGAATTCGGTCTCTAAGCATAGATAAATGTCGACGGCTCACCGAAAGTCGTTCATCTAAACCACGTAATCGAACCTGATATTGTCCAGAACTGACCAGCTCCAATCCATCTAAATAGGCAACCGCAACCAATGCATTGCGATGAATGCGAATGAATTGATCTGCAAATTCGGTTTCAAGCTCTTTTAATGTTTCATCAATTAATACACTGCCATTTTGATGACGCACCGTGACATATTTCTGATCTGCTAAAAAATAATAGATATTTTCAACAGGAATCAGCTCAACTCCACGATAGGTTTTTGCGGCAATTTGATGTCGCTGTGTTTTTAGATCATGTAAAAAATCATGTTGTGGCAAAGCATTGAGCTGTGCTCGAGTCAGTTGAGTCAGTTGACTAAAAACTTGTTCAAGTTCTTGAGGGTCGATGGGTTTAAGAAGATAAGCTTGAGCATGAGATTTAAATGCTTCCAATGCATGTTGATCATAGGCAGTACAAAATACAATAGCAGGTCGTGGATTGAGTTGACTTAACTGTTCTGCACAGACAAGACCATTCATACCTGGCATTTGAATATCAAGTAAGATTACATCCGGTTGATGAAGCCGCGCCTGTTCCAAGGCCTCTTGTCCATGATGAGCCGTTGATACAACTTCATGTCCCATCTTTGAAACTAAACGTGATAATCGCTCCACTGCAAATGGTTCGTCATCACAAATCAGCACCTTCATTCATCCTCCTTGTCACCGTTAACTTGATCCATTTTTTTATGGTTAACTCTGACTAACTTATTATTTTGTTTGATATTGATAGCTCATAATCGTGGTATATAAGGCTTCACCTTTATAAACCTGAAATCTTACGGAATTCCCATAATATGCTTTCAGGCGTTGTTTTACATTTTCAAGCGCGATTCCATGCCCTTTCCGTGATTTTATTGTATCGTCTGTATATGGGTTGGTAATGACTATACTGACCTGATTTTGCAATATTTCAACCAATACCCCTATGGTTGCTTTGCCCAACATTGGTTCTACCCCATGAAAAATACTATTCTCTAACAAAGGTTGTAATGTCAATAAAGGAATAGTGATCTGTTTCAGTTGCACAGGTGAAAGCTCAATTTTCCACTCTACCTTTAAACGTTCACCCAAACGTACCTGCTCAATCATTAAATATTGTTTACTCAGCTCAATTTCTTCATGCAGACTCACCAATTTCAATTCTTGGAAGCTCGCGCGAAATAAACGTGATAGGCTAATCAACATACCTTCTGCTTTGTCTGGGTCTATCGCAATTAAACTCACCACGTTATTTAAACTATTAAATAGAAAATGAGGATGAATTCGTGCTTGCATGGCCTGAATACGGGCATTTAATTCTGCATATTGTTGATGCAGCCACTGTTCTCTGACATATAAATAACGTAAGCAGAAAGCCCCCAGTAATATCCCGTAACTTAGATATAAAGGCACATTGCTAAAATAAATGCTCCAGTCCTGTGTTAAAGAAGCGTGCTTATTTAAAAGACCAAACTGAAAAAAATTACTTATTAAGGTCGTCAAAACAACAATACCTTGCAGCATGACAAAACCGATAGCCAAGGCAAACTCTTGACGTAAGCCGCTAAAAAAACCTTGAAGGCGTTCAACCAAGGCAAAAAACGACAATATGACCCAGTTAATGAAAACGATGTATTGTAAAAGACGTCCACCGCTTAATGCTTGCCATGACTGGGCTTCAGCCAGTGCCAAAACCAGTGCCAAAATGTTACTTGCGATAATTAATTCGAATAAGTGTTGCCAACGCCCGTTTTTCGTAAAAAAATAGGAGGAATTTTGATTTCGGTATGCTGTAGGAAACAACTTTGTTTGTTGAGCTTCGGCAAGTGATATACTCTTTTTTATTTTACTGAGCCACCATGACCACATCTTCAAATCCCCCTAATTCAGTAACCCCAGACCAGACCTCAGGTATGTGGGGTGGTCGTTTTTCTGAAGCGACGGATGCTTTTGTAGCCGAATTTACCGCCTCTGTTCAGTTTGACCAGCGTTTTTATAAACAAGACATCGCGGGTTCTATTGCGCATGCTACCATGCTTGCGAAAGTTGGCGTACTCACAGAAGCAGAACGCGATGACATTATTGAAGGTTTAAGCACCATTCGCTCAGAAATTGAGGCTGGAACCTTTGAATGGCGCATCGATCTTGAAGATGTTCACATGAACATTGAATCACGTTTGACTCAACGTATTGGTATTACAGGTAAAAAATTACACACTGGTCGTAGCCGTAACGATCAGGTTGCAACCGATATTCGTCTTTACCTACGTGACGAAATTGATGACATTTTAAAATTATTAGAGCGCCTACAAAAAGGCTTGTTAGGCTTGGCTGCCAAAAATGTAAATACAATTATGCCGGGCTTCACACATTTACAAACTGCTCAGCCCGTGACTTTCGGTCTCACTTGCTGGCTTGGTTTGAAATGTTAGTGCGTGACTCTGAGCGTCTTCAAGATTGCCGTAAACGTGTCAACCGTCTGCCACTTGGTTCTGCCGCTCTTGCCGGCACGACATATCCGATTGACCGTGCTTATACAGCAGAATTATTAGGCTTTGAAGCTGTATGTGAAAACTCACTCGATGCTGTATCTGACCGTGATTTTGCCATCGAATTTAATGCAGCTGCATCTTTAATTATGATGCACTTATCACGTATGTCAGAAGAACTGATTCTTTGGACTTCTGCTCAGTTCAAATTTGTAAATATTCCTGACCGCTTCTGTACTGGTTCTTCAATCATGCCACAGAAGAAAAACCCAGATGTTCCAGAACTGATCCGTGGTAAATCAGGCCGTGTATTTGGTGACTTAATTAGCTTACTTACGCTCATGAAAGGTCAACCATTGGCATACAACAAAGACAACCAAGAAGATAAAGAACCTTTATTTGATGCAATCGATACGGTTCGTGGTTCACTTATGGCTTTCGCAGACATGATTCCTGCATTGGTTCCAAATATTGAAATCATGCGTGAAGCTGCACTTCGTGGATTCTCTACCGCAACCGATCTTGCTGACTATTTAGTGAAAAAAGGCGTTGCTTTCCGTGATGCTCATGAAATTGTAGGTAAAGCAGTAGCCTTAGGTGTTGCAGAAGAAAAAGATTTATCTGAATTAACGCTTGAGCAATTACAACAATTCTCTGACTTAATCACAGCAGATGTATTTGATAAAGCTCTAACACTAGAAGCTTCTGTAAATGCACGTGATCATATTGGCGGAACTTCACCAAAACAGGTTGAAGCTGCGATTGCTCGTGCCCATACACGTTTAGAACAGTTATACGCTTAAGGATAAAACATGAGCCGACAAGTATTTTGCCGCAAATATCAAAAGGAAATGGAAGGTCTAGACTTCGCTCCTTTTCCTGGTGCTAAAGGCCAAGATTTTTTGAAAATGTTTCTAAACAAGCATGGCAAGAATGGTTACAACACCAAACAACGCTGATTAATGAAAAGCGCTTAAATGTGTTTGAACCAGATGCGAAGAAGTTTCTTGAAGAACAACGTGAAAAATTCTTCAACAATGATGAGAGCGTAGAAAAAGCTGAAGGCTGGAAACCAGAATAATCGGTTTGTTTTAGCTTACTCATCATTAAAAAGGCAGGACTATATACATAGACCTGCCTTTTTTTACGTGAAACTTACACAAGCATAAAAAGCCTTACATAGAGCGAACAGGACTCTACATGACATAAAAAAGCGAAGAACTTAATATCAATTTATAGCAAGAAGGCCACGATCCCTGTCGTGTTTTCTCTTAATGTACTTGATTTTCTGTCCTGAACTTCCCCCCAAAGTTCGGGACATTTTTTTATCTATTATCTTCATAAATAAAAAAGCCTTGTTTCAAACAAGGCTTTTAAATATTTCAGCTCAAGTCTTACTTTTCGTGGACTTTGGCTTCAATTTCTTCAATTTTAGTATGGCGAGCATCAAAGCCTTTTGCCATATAAATGACTTGCTCAGCAATGTTACGGGCATGGTCACCAATACGCTCTAAAGAACGTAGAACCCACATCACATTAATTACACGAGCAATATGGCGCGGGTCTTCAATCATATACGTCATTAATGTACGCGTTGCTGATTGATACTCACGGTCAATATCTGCATCGGCTAAAAGCACACGTAAAGCCTGATCTGCATCTAAACGCGCAAAAGCATCAAGAGCGTCATGAATCATGACACGAACTTGGTTACCAATATGACGGGTTTCCATATAGCCACGTGGAGAGCCGCCCTCTTCACAGAGGTTTTGTGCAATACGTGCAATTTTTGCAGCTTCATCACCAATACGTTCTAGGTCTGTATTAGCTTTGCTCATTGCAATAACCATACGTAGGTCAATTGCTGCCGGATGGCGACGTGCCAGAATTAACGTAAGGCCTTCATCAATATCACGTTCGTATTGATTGACTGCGTTATCTTTAAACTGAACGTCAATTGCTAAATTTGCGTCTGTATCAAGCAAAGCATGAATTGCATTTGCGACCTGTTGTTCGACCAAGCCACCCATGGTCATAAACTTTGTGTTTACATCTTGCAAATCTTCATTAAATTGAGAAGAAATATGATGGCTTAACACCGGATTACTTGGACTCAAGGGAAGCCTCCAACATGATGGCGCAGGAATAAAATGATTGAGCATTAGAACACAGCAATCATTAAGTTTTTATGACAAAATTAAAATTCAGATAAAAGCATTTTATTACTGATAAGTTAACCAGTTATTTAGCTCGACCAGATCTTTTTCGCCTAACTGGCCTACCGCAGCTTTTAAACGAAGTACATTCAATAAATAATCATATTGAGCATTAAGATAATCCTGTTTTGCTGAAAAAGCATTACGCTGTGCTAATAAAACATCAACCATACTTTTCAAGCCTTCGTTATAACTCGCTTTTGAAGCTTGAGAAACTAAAGAAGACGAATCCATTGCAGCTTTTCTTGCTTCGAGTTTTGCTTGATCGGTATCGACCTGCATAAAGGCACTTTTCACATCGACATTGGCACGGCGAATGGCCGCATCAAGTTGAGCCTGAGCTTTACTGGCTTCTATGGTCGCTTTTTTAATTGATGTTCTGGTGCGCCCACCATTAAATAAATTCCAGTTCATTTCCACACCCACCTGATCAAATTTTCCATCAGTCGAGATGAGTGTCTCTGGTGTTTGTTTGGTATATCCATAGCTTGCAACAGCATCAATTTGAGGATAAAGCGCGGCCTTTTCTACACGACGCTGATCTTCACTATATTTTTGCTGTAAGCGGGCTTGCTGGATCTTTAAGTTTTTTTGCTGCGCCAAAGAAAGCCAATCATTAATTTGGGCTGGATAAGGTTTTTGAAAAGTGAAATCACTTCGCAGTACAGCAAGTTTATCTTGATAAGAACCAATATATTCAGAAAGCTGTTCTTGGGCTAAAAGTAATTGAACGTTGGTTGAAATACGATTGGCTCTGGCATTTTGATATTGAGCATTTGCTTCACTCACATCACTACGCGCCACTAAACCCTCTTTGAGTTTGGCATTCATCATATTGAGCTGTTCAAGCAAAGCCTTTTCTTCTTGTAAATATGCAACGCTTAATGCCTGCTGACGCAGCACATTAAAATAGGCTTCTGCTACATTCAACACATGATCTTGTTTTTGCAGTCTTAAAGTAATTTCACTTAAAGCAACCGAAGTTTTAACCTGCTTATAACCCTCCCAAGCATCCATTCGAAATAGTGGCTGGCGTGCTGTTAACGTCGCTTGACGAGTCGTTGAGGTATTACTCACCAAAGCATCTGATAGCCCTTCTTGGTTAACGCCCGGAAAGTTTGAACGTTTTACAGTTTGTCGATTACGGGTAATGTTTCCAGACAATGTGACCGTTGGTAATAAAGCTCCTGTTGCCAAGCCTAAATTAAGTTGATCTGCTTCAAATTGTTGTTGATTGGCTTGCCATGTCGGATCATTTTGTTTTGCGCGCTCATAAGTTTCAACCAAATCTAGAGCAAAACCTGAAGATGCAAAACTCCAAAGGCCCATAGCGACCATTAATTTTATTTTCATTGTTCAAATCAACGATAAAACTTGCCTTTAAGACTAAGAAAAATTCGAATCAAACTCAAGCCATTAAAAGTTTTAGTTTTTTAAGCGCTTTCGGTTTTTGACAATATTAAAATACAAGTAAAAATCAAAAACATGCCTATCCAACCCACCCATGAAATATGCTCACCCACCAACACAATAGCGAAAATTGCAGCGACTAGAGGTTCAAATAAAGTTAAAGTCGTCGCTTTGCTGGCGTTTACTGTTTTTAATCCAAAACCAAAAAGTAAATAACCTAAAAACATAGGAATCAGCATCATATAACCAGCAACAAGTAAATTGGTTGAGCTGTGCAATAACCCTCCCCCTGTAACCAATAAAGTTGGAAGCAAAATCACTGCCCCACCGCCCATAATCATGCCCATTGCGGCTTTAGCTGCGACACCTCGGTCTATTAATCTTTTCGCAGCCCATGAATAAAGTGAATAGGTTGTAGTCGCGACGAGCCCAAGAAAAATACCAAATATTTTATTCCACTCATTTGTACTCTCTTGTACCGCATGATTTTCGCCTACGGACAATAAACTTACACCAACCACCCCACAAATGAAGCTTACAAACCAAATTTTCGATAAAGACTTCCGATCAAAGAATCGTTCTAAAATTGCTGCGATCAGTGGCGCTGAACCAATAGAAACCACGGTGCCGATCGTAATCCCTGCATAATGCATTGAAGAATAAAAAGCCAAAGGATAAATACCAACGGCCACAATACCTAAAAGCAGTATTGAAAGATTTCTCCTTATAAATTGTCGGTTTTCCCGTATCGCCCGTGATGCAACCAAGGCTTGTAAAAGCCCACCGCCACCCATAGCCACAGCACCAATTGCTAGTGGACCAAGTGTTGGTGCAAATGCGGCCGCCGTACCTGTTGTTCCCCATAAAACAGAGGCAACTAAAATCGCAATTGTGCCGCCATAACTACTATTTTTAATGAGGCTAATCATGTTGACATTCTCTCTTTAGAAGATCGTCCGCCATTTGCTTTGCTAATAGGAGTTGACGACTATTGCCTTCCAACCCAGCTCTTGCCATAGATCCTTCTAAAAGAAAGGAAAGCTGTGTAGCGACATAGTTAACACGCTGCGAGTCTGGTATTAATTTTTTTAAATGCTCGGCAACAATGGCTTCGACTTCTTCTTTATGCTGCCTTACTACATTTCGACCTGCACTATTTGCTGGAAACTCTGCCGCAGCATTTAATAATCCACACCCTCGGAAGCCCTTTTCATAGGCAAACTCTGCATGGTCTTGATAAGCATCAAATATGGCTAAAATAGCTTCTGTAGCTGATTTTGTTGTCTCTAAACGTTTTTGATAAAGATCAAGCCATTCTTGATGCCGCGCAGCAATGTAGGCATCAACAAGCTCTCCTTTTGAAGAAAAATTATTATAAAGCGACATCTTAGCAACATCTGCTTTTGCCGTAACCGAGTTAATTCCAGTTGCAGTAATGCCATCGTTATAAAACAAAGTTGCAGCGGCATCGAGAATTTTCTGTCTTGCAGATTTATCATTCATAGTTTTACTTTTAAGTAGACCGATCTACCTAATAATAAAGATTTCTAACAATGATGCAATCTTTTTCAGAGTTATAATTTGATCAATGTTTACTTCGATAAAAATACAATGATGAAAAAATTTCTAATGATGAGTATGTGCAGCGCACTACTTTTAGCTGGCTGCAATAAGACATCGCAGCAAGATCAAGCTGTTTCTAAAGAGCAGAAATCAGCTGAACAGAAGCCTGCAAGCAAACCAGATAACAGCTGCATACAGATCAATGCCGCGATGCAGAAAATCAATCAAACCAGCAAAATAGAAGACTTAAATCAAATTAATGAGAAACTCAAAACGTGTGTTCCATCTTTAAAGAATGATGAACAGCTTAAGCTTATTAATGCATCAACTGCTATGTATCAACGTTTTCTTAAGCAAGACTACACTGACAAAACAGCCAGAGCGTTTGAAGCTTTTGGCTATGCTGTTTTAGAACAAAAACAACGAGACCCTAAAAAAAGTCATACAAAGCCAGAAAAAATTATTCGACCAACTTAGTCCACGTGACCAATACTTACTTCAACATAATGGTGAAGCCTATATTGAACTACTCTATCAAGGCGAAGGCATGTTTACCTATCGACGTCAGCCAAACTATCTAGTCGATGTTTTTTCTAAAGCCTTACCTACTGACCAAAAAGAGTTCTTAACTCGTATGGCCAAAGACAATCAGGATATTTTCTATAACGATGGTGCTTTGGCTGTTTCGTGGAAAGAACTTACTGAACGAATACTTTTTTGGGAAAAATTTATTCAAAAATATCCAAAAAGCCACTTTATTGGTGATGCAAAACTACTCTTTAACGAATATCGCTATTTTATTTTCTTTGGCTTAGATAACACCCCTGTGTCAGATGAATATGCTCCAAACACATGGATTGATAAAGATGCGCTTCAACAAATCCGTTTTCTATCTACACAAAACCAGTCGAGTTTAGCGAAACCTGCCCAGCAATTTCTTAAATTTATTGTCACGCCTGTAGAGGAACGCAAAGCACAATTTAAAATAGATTCAACTGACAAGAATGGCGATAAAAAATCAAATTATCAGATTACACATGAACAACTTGAGCAGTTATTAAAATTAGACTCCCCATGGAACACGGAAGTCTATCGCGACTGCCATATAGATGCCGTTTGTATAGATACAAATTGACAATGCCAGCCAACCTAAATCATGTTAGTCTGTAATTCGCTTGACGGAGCGCGAGTAATAACTCGCTGAGATTGTGTAGATTCTGTGTTTTCAAAACACAAGTTTGATCACAAGTACCGTTGAACCTGATCAGGTTAAGACCTGCGTAGGAATCAAGCCATCTAAAAACTAAAGCCTCAAATTTATCTAGTAAAGATAAATCCGCCATCGTTTTTGGTCGTGCTTGATTCGTTGATGTTATTCATAAGGATCATGTAATGAACCAGTTAACGAATCTCTCTTCTGTTGAAATTTCAGCGCAACATGAACAAGATGCAAAAGATTTAACTCGCATCTTACCCGCTTCAAAAAAAGTTTATATTGAAGGCTCTCGCCCTGACATTCAGGTTCCAATGCGGGAAATTTCTCTCACCGATACCCCTACTGGTCTTGGTGGCGAACATAATCCCCCTATTATGGTCTATGACACTTCAGGTGTTTATACCGACCCAAATGTTCAAATTGATTTAGACAAAGGTTTACCTTCAGTTCGCCAAAACTGGATTGAAGAACGCAACGATACCGATGTACTTTCTGGATTGACTTCAACTTTTGGTCAAGAACGTTTAAAAGATATCCGTACCGCAGATATTCGATTTGCCCACATTCAAAACCCACGCCGTGCCAAAGCTGGCAAAAATGTCTCTCAAATGCACTATGCCAAGCAAGGTATTATCACACCTGAAATGGAATATATTGCAATTCGTGAAAATCAGCGCCAGCGTGAAGGTGTGGATACACGCCAGCATCCTGGACAAAATTTCGGTGCAAAAAACTTAAAAGAAATCACACCTGAATTCGTTCGCCAAGAGGTTGCTGAAGGTCGCGCCATTATTCCTGCGAATATTAACCATCCAGAACTTGAACCAATGATTATTGGTCGTAACTTCTTGGTTAAAATTAATGCCAACATTGGTAACTCAGCGCTTGGTTCTTCAATTGACGAAGAAGTTGCGAAAATGACATGGGCAACCCGTTGGGGCGCTGACACTATTATGGATTTGTCGACGGGTAAAAATATTCATGAAACACGTGAATGGATTATTCGTAACTCACCTGTTCCAATCGGTACCGTACCAATTTATCAAGCACTTGAAAAAGTTGATGGCGTTGCAGAAGACCTGACTTGGGAAATCTTTAAAGACACGCTCATCGAACAAGCTGAACAAGGCGTTGACTACTTCACGATTCACGCAGGTGTATTGCTTCGCTATGTGCCACTCACAGCAAACCGTTTGACTGGTATTGTGTCTCGTGGTGGTTCAATCATGGCGCAGTGGTGTCTAGCTCATCATGAAGAAAACTTCCTATACACTCATTTCGATGAAATCTGTGAAATCATGAAAGCCTACGATGTTTCGTTTAGCTTAGGCGATGGCTTACGTCCGGGTTGTATTCAAGATGCGAATGACGAAGCACAGTTCAGCGAACTTAAAACTCTCGGTGAACTCACTCATCGTGCATGGGAACATGATGTTCAAGTCATGATTGAAGGCCCGGGTCACGTGCCAATGCACATGATTAAAGAAAACATGGACTTGCAGCTAGAAGTTTGTAAAGAGGCCCCATTCTATACACTTGGGCCTTTAACAACGGATATCGCTCCGGGTTACGACCACATTACCTCTGCAATTGGCGCTGCCATGATTGGTTGGTACGGCACAGCAATGCTTTGTTATGTCACACCGAAAGAGCATCTTGGCCTACCAAACAAAAAAGATGTTAAAGACGGGATTATTACCTACAAGCTTGCAGCCCATGCTGCTGATCTTGCTAAAGGACATCCAGGTGCGCAAGTTCGCGATAATGCCTTGTCAAAAGCACGTTTTGAATTCCGTTGGGACGATCAGTTCAACTTAAGTCTAGATCCTGACACGGCTCGTAGTATGCATGATGAAACCTTACCGAAAGAAGCTCACAAATCTGCACACTTTTGCTCAATGTGCGGACCAAAGTTCTGTTCAATGAAAATCACCCAGAATGTTCGTGACTATGCCAACAACCTCACTAATAGCAATTCAGAGGTTGAAGAAGGCCTCAAAGCCATGAAAGAGGTTTATCAAGAACAAGGTCAAAAACTGTATCATAAAGTGTAAATATTCAAAAAAACACTTGCCTAGCCATGATTCTCGGTTAGGATGAAATAAATAGATTTCGTCCTGATCGAATCATGAGTATTGTTGAACGTCCAAGTTATACATCTAAAGATGTCGAAGTAACATCACGCGAATCTCTATTCCGTGGTTTTATTCAAGTTGAAAAAGTCAACCTTCGACATCGTCTATTTAATCAGCCTGAATATACTCATGTATTGCAGCGTGAACTTGTTCATCGTCCAGAAGCAGCTGGCGTTCTACTCTACAACGATCAAAGACAACAATTTGCGCTGATTGAACAGTTCCGGGTTGGCGCAATTAATGATGCCTATTCACCATGGCAATTGGAAATCATTGCAGGTGTATTAGATGGAGATGAGACTCCTGAAAGCTGTATTCGCCGTGAAACGCTTGAAGAGTCCGGATGTACCATTAATCATGTACAACATCTATTCAGCTTTTATCCGTCTGCAGGGGCATGCTCAGAAATATTTCATTTATATGTTGCCGAAACAGATTTACCATCAGAAGGCGGAGTTTTTGGCATGCCTGATGAAGGTGAAAATATTCTTTTACACCTGTTTGACTACAGCGAAATATCAACATTATTAAGTCAAGGACGTTTGAGAAATGCCCCTGTCATTATGGCGTTACAATGGCTATCTCAACACATCACAACGATAATAAAATCCGACGAGGTAGGACGGTGACTTTTCAAGTCTCAACACTTTCACAAAAAGACCATGTCATTATACAAATTACCGATACCCACTTATTGGAGTATCCACATTTAGAATTTGTGGGGATGAATCCTGAAGAAAGTTTTCATGCCATTATTCAGCAGATCCTGAAAAAACATCCAGAAACTGATGCCATTATCCATACTGGAGATCTGGCTCAAGCACCAACGCCTATTACATACAAACGTTATATTCAATATATGCAAACGTTAGGGCTGCCATTTTTTCAGACACTGGGTAATCATGATAACGTTGACCATTTTCCATTGCATAAAGAAAACCATCAGGAACCTGTGGTCATTTGCTTAGGAAACTGGCGTGTTATTTTATTAAATAGTGCGGTAAAAGGTCAGATTGATGGTCACCTGTCGCCAGAACAACTACAAAATTTAGCGACATTACTCGAAGAATTTTCGGATAACCCTATTTTGCTGGCTTGTCATCATCATCCTTTCGCAATGAAATCTAAATGGATTGATCATCACAAGTTACAAAATTCTAATGCGTTGCTTACAACATTAGCTCCATTTAAAAATGTAAAAGCTTTAGTCTGCGGGCATGTTCACCAAGACTCACTAAACACTTGGCAAGGGATCGAATTTTTCTCGACCCCCTCAACAAGCGTTCAGTTTAAACCGTTTAGTAATGACTTTGCCCTAGACCAAAATGCTCCCGGCTACCGTTACATTCGTCTAAAAAACGATGGTAGTTTTGAAACCGAAGTCTTCCGTCTTGAAAATTTTCAGGGCCTTATAAATACTGATATTTCAGGCTATTAGCTCTATTTTTTATATGCTTATATGCAATTATGACTAGGCTAAACATGTTTTGAAAATATTTACGGGTCGGAATGACTATCATCTTGCAGGAAAAATCTATATGATGACGACCCGATGGTAAAATCCATCGATGGTTTTCTATAAAAACACTTGCATATCACCATATTTTTTGCGTATAGATAATACGTGTATGATGAGGAATGCCCTATTATGGCGAATGACAACCACAACCAAGTTTTGGATGAACATACAGAAGTTGTAGTAGAAGGTGAAAAAGCTTCTGCTGTGAAACGTGCACGTAAAGTGAAACCTAAAACTTCTGACATAGGCACAACTGCAAGTTTATTTGGTATTGCACCTTATCAACCTAAGAAAAATGAAGAGTACATGTCTGAAGGACAGCTCGAGCATTTCCGACAAATTCTGCAAGCATGGAAAGCTGAATTGATGTCTGAAGTTGATCGTACGTTGAATACGATGCAAGACGAATCGACTGCATTGCCCGATGTGAATGACCGTGCCACCCAAGAAGAAGAGTTTGCAATTGAATTGCGTACACGTGACCGTGAACGTAAGTTAATTCGTAAAATCGAACAATCTATGGAAGCAATTAAAAATGAAGACTATGGTTTCTGTGAAACGTGTGGTATCGAAATCGGCTTACGTCGTTTAGAAGCACGTCCAACGGCAACTTTATGTATTGATTGTAAAACTTTGGCAGAAATCAAAGAGAAGCAAAATAACGGTTAATTGTGACTGTTGAGAATCCTCCAGTCGAGCACAGCTCGACTCTTGCGCAACAGCGAAACGATGTTTCGCTGTTGCGCTACTCAGGTCGGTTTGCGCCATCGCCAACCGGCCCTTTGCATTTTGGATCACTCATTACTGCCGTTGCCAGTTATTGTGATGCAAAGGCTCATCAAGGCACATGGCTCGTTCGCGTCGAAGACACAGATATCCCACGTATTTATCCGGGCAGTGAAGATCATATTCTCACATCACTAGAAGCCTTCCAGTTCGAACCCGATGCAGAAATCATCTTTCAAAAAAACCGTTTAGACATTTATGAAAGTGTATTAGATCAACTTAAAAAAGAGGGTCTTATCTATGCTTGTCAATGTACGCGCAAAATGCTGGGCTCAAATGCAATCTATGCAGGGACTTGTCGCAATCTAAATCTTGATTTCCAAGACCAAGCCATTCGGGTAAAAGTTCAAGATCAACAAATCTGTTTTAATGACCGACTACAAGGACTTCATTGTTCTAATCTGCAACATGACCTTGGAGACTTTGTTCTTAAACGCCGTGACGGGATCATTAACTATCAACTTGCAGTAGTCGTTGATGATTATTTGCAAGGCATCACCCATGTCGTTCGAGGCGCAGACCTATTAGATAACACTGAACGTCAGATCTGGCTTGGGTGAGCTCTTAGGTTACCCTAAACTGAGCTATATGCACCTTCCTCTCGCCATGAACGATCAAGGCCAAAAGCTCTCTAAGCAAAACCTTGCTCAGGCACTCGATTTGTCAAAAGCTCCTCAATTGCTGCAACAAGCAATACAAGCACTAGGACAACCTAACGTTGATTTAGACCAGCCTAAAGTTATGCTTAAACAAGCAGTAGCGCAGTGGAATGTAGATTTAATTCCACATGTAGAGCAACTGAACGGAACATATCTATAAATAAAAAAACCCGATATCAAATCGGGTTTTCTAATGCCAAAATACTCAACTAGAAGTTTGATTCTTCCCTTTCAGGGTTAACTTCTTGGGTTGAAGCATCAATCTTTAAGATCAAGCTAATCATCGCAGCACACATCATTAAGGATGTACCACCATAACTAATAAATGGCAGAGTCAAGCCTTTGGTTGGCATTAAACCCATATTCATGCCCGCATTTACTAAAATCTGGAGCAAGAAAATAATACTAATGCCGTAAGCCAAATAACCTGCGCGAAGGTAATGATGTTTCAATGCACGATGACCAATTTTGATACAACATGCTAGCATCGAGAAAGATAATATAATGACAATAGAAATACCTACAAAACCAAACTCTTCACCTAAAACAGCCAACATAAAGTCAGTATGTGCTTCTGGCAAATAAGAAAGTTTTTGTACGCTGTGCCCTAAACCTGTACCAAACCATTCACCACGACCAAAGGCCATTAAAGCATTTGATAACTGGTAACCTACACCTAATGGATCTGCCCATGGGTCAGTAAACGAAATCAAACGTTGGAAACGGTAGGGTTCAAACAAAATCAAAAACACAATACCAGTTACAATCGCGCCAAGCATGATTAAGAACTGTGTTGGCGGCGCACCAGCTAAAAAGAATACTCCGACCATCATCAATACAATTACGATCGTAGCACCCAAGTCAGGCTCAGCAATAATTAAACCAACCGTAATTGCCATGACCCCACTTAAACGTAATAAGCCTTTCCAGTGGGTACGAACCTCTTTGGCACGGCGAACAACGTAGTCTGCGGTAAAGATCGCCATCATGACTTTGGCAACCTCTGTTGGCTGTAAAGTAAAACCACCAATCTTAATCCAGCGTGTAGAACCGTTGACTTCTGAACCCACCACCAAAGCAGCAAGCAACAGAACCATGGTCAACAACCACAACGGGAAAGTATTTTTAAACCACGTATTGAGTGATATTCGATAGGTCAAATAAGCCACCACAGCCGCAGCGACAATCGAAATACCATGACGAATCACATAGTGAAACGGGTTTTCATGCATATATTCAGCATAGGGCATCGAAGCAGACGCCACCATCACTGAACCGATACACAACAATGCAACGACACAGAAAATCAGGACATTACGTGGCGTCACTTCCGCTGGCCATTTAGGCAATATCCGTTCATACCAATGATTGATTTTCTGGATTGTGGTCTGAGCTAAGCCTGCCATACTACATTCCTAATCATATTTTCTTTAAACCAACGAATTGACACAGGCAACAAACTGCTGACCACGGTCGTTATAACTTTTAAACATATCAAAACTTGCACAGGCTGGTGATAACAACACCACATCTTCAGCTTGTGTTTCACGTTGACACAGCTCTACAGCTTCTTTGAGCGTTGCTGCATGCAAAATTTTGGTTGCACCCTGAATTGCTTGTTCAATAACTGAAGCATCCTCACCAATCAATACCACAACTTTGGCATATTTTTCGATAGAAGAACGTAATGGAGCAAAATCTTGCCCTTTACCCTGCCCACCTAAAATCAAGGCAACCTTACCCTTTTTAACCTCAATCGCAGCGCCTAAACCATCAATTGCTGCAAGTGTAGCACCAACGTTAGTCCCTTTAGAGTCATTGTAATAACGTACATCATGTACGGTTTTAACAAACTCGCAGCGGTGCTCTAATCCTTTAAACTGTTTTAACGTTTCAAGCATAGATTCCATCGGTAAGCCAATTGCTTCACCTAATGCCAAACAAGCTAAAGCATTGGCTACGTTGTGCATGCCTTGAATATATAAATCCGAGCTTTTAATTAAACGCTGTAGGCCGCGCGCAAGCCAAAGCGTACCATCGCCATCTCTTAAAACGCCATATTGATTTAAGTCCGGAGCATTTAGGCCAAAGCTTTGCATTGGTGTTGTATCTGGAACAAGAGGACGACTTAAAGCATCATCACGGTTAAATATGACTTTTTTAACGCCTTGGAAAATACGGTGTTTTGCTTGGTGATAACCCCACATATCGCCGTGACGATCTAAATGGTCTTCACTCATGTTAAGAACCACAGCAACCTCAGCATTTAAATGAGACGTGGTTTCTAATTGAAAACTTGATAACTCAAGTACAAGCAACTCTGGTTGGTCTTTTAGTAAGTCTAGAGCTGGGCGTCCAAGGTTTCCACCCACAGCAACTTTCTTACCTGCATCTTTAGCCATTAAGCCAATTAAAGTCGTTACTGTACTTTTCGCATTAGAACCCGTAATCGCTACAATAGGTACTTCGGTCGCACGGCGTAATAATTGAATGTCGCCTACGACTGAAATCCCTTGAGCAATAGCTGCCTGAATTTCTGGTAATTGCGGTGCAAGGCCTGGGCTTAAAATAATTTCTTCTGCTTGTAATAATAATTCTTGGTCAAGTTGACCGAAACTAGTTTTAACGCCAGCGGGAATCTGGTCATAACCAGGAGGTGTGGGACGAGAATCCGTTACTGCAACTTGGTAGCCTTGTTCATGCAGGAAATTAACAGCAGAAACGCCTGATATTCCCAAGCCTGCGACAACTTTTAATCCACCACGTTGTATTAACATTTTTGCCCCACAATTTATCAATCGACAGAATGGCAAAAATGTTAGCACTTTGCTGTTTTGAATGCTTTTTCAGTTTGAACTTTATTCATCTTTTTTTGTGTCAGTGCGTAAAAAAGCCATCAATATGATGGCTTTTTAGACGAAACAAGAAATACTAAATTTACTGCCATTTAATCGGCTTAATTTCTTGAACTGTATTCGTAGGTTTATCTTCACTTGAACAGCCACAGCCGCCAGCACAGCCAAAGGTCATTTTTGGCTTAAGCCATTTTGCCAAGGTTGTCCAACCCTGCTTTTCACAAAATGCAGATAGTGTAGAAAAGACTGAATTTGCTGTTTTTGGAAATACTTTCTTAAAAACAACAATAGCACTCCAACTCACTACAACTGCAATAATCAGATATTGAACCATGTACAACCTCCTTTCTTGCCTTAACCCCAATAATGGGAAGCAATTTGATAGGTAACAAACGATGCCAAATAAGCCAAGCCGAACAGATATGCAGTCATGACAGCAACATGTTTCCATGAACCTGTTTCACGTCGTACCGTTGCCAATGTGGCCAAACAATGTGGCGCATAAATGAACCACACTAAAAGCGATAATCCTGTTGCCAAAGACCAACCCGAGCCATCTGCACTAATCAGATGTGACAAACCTTGAGCTACAGCATCGTCACTCGTTGCAGACAAGGCATAAACTGTACCTAATGCTGCGACTACAACTTCACGCGCTGCCATTGCTGGAATTAAAGCGATACAGATTTGCCAGTTAAAACCGATTGGAGCAAATACAGGTTGAATAAGATGTCCGAGCATACCGGCAAAACTATAATCTATTGCAGGTAATGTCGCCCCTTCTGGTGGCTGCGGGAAAGTACACAAAAACCAGAGCAGGATAGAAAGCGCAAAAATGATTCCACCAACACGTTTCAAGAAGATCTTTGCGCGATCTAGCAAACCGATTCCCACACTTTTTAAATCGGGGAAACGATAACTCGGCAGCTCTAGCAATAAAGCATGCTGTGACTTATCTTTTTGCAAAAACTTCATTAAAAATGAAACGCAAAGAGCACTCACAATACCAGCCATATACAGACCGAATAGCACCAGACCTTGTAAGTTGAAAATACCCCAGATCATTTTCTCTGGAATAAATGCAGCAATAAGCAAAGCATATACTGGCAAACGTGCTGAACAGGTCATTAAAGGCGCAACCATAATGGTCGTAAAACGATCACGAGGGTCACTAATACTACGCGTTGCCATAATTCCCGGTACTGCACAGGCAAAGCTTGAAAGTAAAGGAATAAAAGCTCGCCCACTTAAGCCAGCTTGAAACATTAATTTATCAAGCAAGAATGCTGCACGCGGTAAATAACCCGATTCTTCTAATACTAAAATGAAGAAGAACAAGATTAAAATTTGTGGCAAGAACACAACTACGCCACCTGCCCCCGCGATAATTCCGTCAACAACCAAACTATGCAGTAGTGGCTGTGTAATCACAGTTCCTACTACTTCACCCAACCAGCCGAAGAAGCCTTCAATGCCATCCATGAACGGAGCTGCCCAAGCAAAAACTGCTTGGAACACAATAAACATCATGAGAGCAAGGCTAAGTAGGCCTAAAACTGGATGTAGGAAAATTCGATCTAGAAAGTCAGTACGCTTATCTCCCTGATCGACATATTGAACAACATCTTTAAAAATCATATCGATTTTTTGATGATGAGTTCCAGTCAAACCACTGAGTTCGGTCTGTGGCACACTGTATTTTTCTTGATCAAGGGCATGTAATAAATTTTCAATACCCGCATTACGAACAGCAACTGTTTCAACGACTGCTACGCCCAAACGTTGAGATAACTTTTGAGTATTAATTTGGATGCCACGACGACGCGCTTCATCCATCATATTCAGTACGAGTAAAATCGGACGACCAAGCTCGATCATTTCAAGCACTAGTCCTAAATGCAATTTTAAGTTAGTCGCATCGACCACACATAAAAAAGCATCTTGCTGACCTTCTTCGGCAATCCTACCCAAGCAAACATCACGGGTAATGACTTCATCAGGACTAGTTGCATTTAGACTATATGTACCCGGTAAATCGAGTACACGCACTGCACGCCCTGAAGGTAACTGAAAATGGCCTACTTTACGCTCGACCGTTACACCCGCATAGTTTGCGACTTTTTGTCGAGTTCCAGTTAAATGGTTAAAAAGAGAGGTTTTACCACAGTTCGGATTTCCCACAAGGGCAATACGTAACGCATCACTCATGCGGGTACTCCTTCTTCTACTTGAATTTCGATTTTGTCCGCTTCTGCTTTACGCAAAGCGAAACGAGTAAAGCCAATTTGGATCAAGATCGGATCACCACCAAAAATACCCTTGGTAATCACTTCCACTCGTGTGCCTGGCACAAAGCCCAGACTTTCCAAACGAATTGCGACCAAATCTTGCTGCTCGGACTCTACTGATATCCGATTCACTTTGCTGATGGTCGCCGCTTGCTTCACTTTTAAAGCTGATAAACGCACCGCATCCGATCCTAAACCTTTTTTAATAGTATACATATAAATGAGAATAATTACCAAATAAGGTTAAATTTCACTTCCTATTTGAGTTTAATCGACAAACCTTAAAGTTTCTTTTACAGTACAGAGGTTTAGAGGATGTAGTGTATGTTAAATAAAAAACCGCGTATTCCAAGCCCTGTTCAAATTCCAGAACATTTAAGCTTTTTACAAGGTTTTCGTGACTATCTCGTTGCCCAGACAGTGAGTCCACATACACGTAATGCTTATTTATCTGACCTCATTCAATGCAGTGAACTCCATAAAAAAAATACTCTTCCACAATGGTCAAGTGATGATATTGCCGATGTTCTTATTGAACTGACCAAAGCAGGAAAAAAGTCCCCGCTCGATTGCACGGTGTTTATCTGCCCTACGTCAGTTTTACAAATTTTTGCGTGAACAGAAATTACGAAGTGACAATCCGGTTGCGACCCACCACTCTCCTAAAATTGGGCGAGCACTACCGAAAGATCTATCTGAAGAAGACGTTGAATCACTGATTCAAGCACCAGATATCAATACTGCACTTGGCTTACGTGACCGAGCAATGTTTGAAGTACTTTATGCATGTGGCTTACGTGTTTCAGAACTACTTAACTTGCGTCTGGAACTCATTAATTTAAAACAAGGCTATTTAAGGGTTACAGGTAAAGGCAATAAAGAACGCTTGGTCCCGCTAGGACAATTTGCCTGTGAATGGGTAGAGCGCTATTTAAATATAGCGCGACCTCAACTCTATAAAAGCGCAACTGACTATCTCTTTTTAACCCAACATGGCGGGATCATGAGTCGACAAAACTTTTGGTATGCCATTAAACGCTATGCGCTACAAGCCAATATTCAAGCTGAACTCTCGCCTCATACCTTACGTCATGCTTTTGCAACGCATTTGCTCAATCATGGTGCTGACTTACGCGTCGTGCAAATGTTACTGGGTCATAGCGATTTATCTACAACACAAATCTATACGCATGTTGCACAAGTCAGAATGCAACAATTACATGAAAAACATCACCCTAGAGGATGATAAAGGTTTCAGACCCCACTCAAGTATTTCATATCAATCACTTGATTTAGTTCACAAAGGTTAAGAAAGTTTTAACAATACACGTTAGATTTTTTGGTATGCTTAGCAGCTTCTGACTATAAATACTGATGAAATAAGGGTTATCTATGTCTTTTACCCGTTCTCAAATTTTTCTTGCCTGCGCTTTGGCATCTAGCCTTTTGTTCAGTGCTTGTTCTAAAGAAAACAAACCACAAAAAGAAGATGCGCTCACAGCGACTGCACCTGCTACAGGGGAAGCTTCAACCATTATCGAGCGTAATGCCAAGCAGCGTTTGATCGAAACTTTGCAAAAACAATTTAAGAATGCAAATATCAACGCCAAAATTTTAGATATCAAGCCTACTGAAGTGCCTAATTTATATTGGGTGAATCTTGAAGGGATGACATCGGTTTATACGACCAGTGATGGAAAATACTTAATTCAAGGTGATGTAATCCGATTAGGAGGCAAAGAGCTTCATAATATTGGTGACTCACTTCAAGCATCAGAAAATAAAAAGCATCTTGCTGCTTTAAAAAATGAAGATCTTATTGTCTACCCTGCAAAAGGTAAGGCTAAGCACGTGATCTATGTGTTTACCGATGCAAGTTGTCCTTATTGCCATAAGCTACATGAGCACATACCCGAAATTAATGAAAAGGGTATTGAGGTACGTTATATTGCTTGGCCACGCGGTGAACAATTTATGCCGACCATGGAAGCTGTATGGTGTAGCGCAGATCGTAAAGCTGCATTTAATCAAGCAGTACAGGGCATTAACATCCCTCCTGCTCAATGTAAGAACCCTGTTCGAGAGCAATATCAACTTGGCTTAAACATGGGTGTAAATGGTACACCTGCTATTTACAATGCTGATGGTGAGTACTTGGGTGGATATCTAACACCAGATGAATTAATTAAACGTCTGGATAAATAATCTACTTAAAGTTGATGAATGATTAATCATCATTCTCTTACAAAAAGCGCTGCTCTCATTGCAGCGCTTTGTTTTTTCAATAAATAATGCTTTACCTATCGGTGTTTAAAGACTGACCTACTCTTCTTTTCCAAACATCGCACTCTAATTCATTGAACAGGCACTAAAAGCGCTAGAGTCTGGCGTTTTTTTTAGCTATGATCTAGCTTCAACTAAATGATTAAATGATGATATGGAGTGTGACGTGAAACCAGTTCGCCTGGCAATACTCGGTCTAGGAACCGTAGGTGGAGGAGCCCTTAAACTACTACAAGAAAATGCCGCTGAAATTAAACGTCGCACCGGTCGAGAAATTCAAATTACCCACGTTGGAACACGTCGCCCTCGTCCAGATCTTGAACTGGAAGGGATTAAACAAAGCGCAGATTTACTTGATATCGTTCGTCAACCAGATGTTGATATGGTTGTTGAAGTGATGGGCGGGATACACCCTGCTTACGAAGTTATCATGGAAGCGATCAAACACGGCAAACAAGTCGTGACCGCAAACAAAGCTTTACTTGCTGAACATGGCAATGAATTATTTAAAGCAGCTGAAGATAATGCTGTACAAATTGCCTATGAAGCAGCAGTTGCTGGCGGTATTCCAATTATTAAAGTCATCCGCGAAGGCCTTGCTGCAAACCATATTCAATGGTTGGCAGGCATCATTAATGGTACAGGCAACTTTATTCTGACCGAAATGCGTGAGAAAGGCCGTGCATTTGATGATGTATTAAAAGAAGCTCAAGAACTTGGTTATGCAGAGGCAGATCCAACTTTTGACGTTGAAGGTATTGATGCTGCGCATAAACTTACAATTTTAGCGTCTTGTGCTTTTGGTATTCCTCTTCAGTTCGATAAAGTCTATACCGAAGGTATTAGCAAAATTACCGCACAAGATGTGAAATATGCCGAAGATCTCGGTTTCCGCATTAAACACCTAGGAATTGCGCGTCGCGCTGAAAAGGGTATTGAACTACGTGTTCACCCAACACTCATTCCAGATGAGCAGCTTATTGCTAACGTAAATGGTGTTAAAAATGCGGTTTTAGTTCAAGCGCATGCTGTAGGTCCTACACTCTATTACGGCGCTGGTGCTGGTGCTGGTCCAACTGCTTCTGCTGTTGTTGCCGATGTAATTGATATTGTCCGTGACATCTCTTATACCGAAGATGGTGCAGGGACGATTCCTCAACTCGCTTTTGAAGCATTAACAAATGTGCCAATTTTAAGCCGTGAAGAAATGACCACAGGTTATTACATCCGCATAAATGCAGAAGATCAAACTGGTGTACTTGCAGATGTCACGACCATCTTAAGCCGTGCTGGAATTAGTATTGATGCCATCATGCAACAATCCCGTTTAAAAGACCTTATTCCAATCGTGATTCTGACCGATCCAATCGTTGAATCTAAGATGGATGAGGCACTTGCACAAATTCAAGCCTTACCCGCAATTCATGGCGAAATCGTAAGAATTCGTTTAGAATCGCTCGATAGTTAATCAGGTTGAGGGAAAGACTCCCTCTCCCGCTTCATCTTTAATTGGAACACCATCATGTCTAATGCCAATCGTTATACTGGTCTTGTAGATCGTTATCGTGACCGTTTGCCAGTTTCGGCAACTACTCGTGCTATCTCTTTGGGTGAAGGCAACACCCCACTCATTAAACTAGAGAATATTCCACGTATTATTGGCAAAGATGTTGAAATTTATGTGAAATATGAGGGTTTAAACCCAACTGGTTCATTTAAAGACCGTGGTATGACCATGGCTGTAACCAAAGCGGTTGAAGAAGGCTCTAAAGCGATTATCTGTGCATCTACTGGTAACACTTCTGCTGCTGCTGCTGCTTATGCTGCACGTGCAGGTATCAAAGCATTTGTTTTGATTCCAGAAGGCAAAATCGCGATGGGTAAAATGGCTCAAGCGATGATGTATGGTGCAATCACCATGCAAATCCGTGGGAACTTCGATGATGGTATGCGTCTTGTAAAAGAAGTTGCTGATCAAGCGCCTGTAACGATTGTAAACTCAATCAACCCTTATCGTTTACAAGGTCAAAAGACTATTGCTTACGAGATTGTTGAAGCTTTAGGTCGTGCACCTGATTATCACTGCTTACCTGTAGGTAACGCGGGTAACATCACAGCTCACTGGATGGGCTATACTGAAGCAGTAGCAAATCAACCTGCTGATCAGTTTGAACAAGTTATTTATGACGCAGCAACAGATCAGTTTACTGGTCCAAAACCTGAAGGTTTACCAACAATGGTAGGTTATCAGGCTTCTGGTGCAGCTCCATTCTTACGTGGTGCTCCAATTGAAAACCCAGAAACAGTTGCAACTGCAATCCGTATTGGTAATCCACAAAGCTGGAACCATGCGAAAGCAGTCGTACGCGACTCAAAAGGCTGGTTTGATGAACTTCAAGACAGCGAAATTTTAGAAGCTCAGCGTTTACTTTCTATGTATGAAGGTGTGTTTGTTGAGCCTGCATCTGCTGCTTCTATTGGCGGTGCAATCCGTGATATTAAAGCGGGTAAAATTGCTGAAGGTTCTGTGATTGTTTGTACCGTAACAGGTAATGGCTTGAAAGATCCAGACACAGCAATCAAGCAATGTGCCGATGCAGTCATGTTGTCAATTGATGCAACAATGAGCCAAGTAAAAGATTCGATTTTATCTAATATGTAAAATCTGAGTTTTCATAAAAACGGCTGTTCAACACAGCCGTTTTTTATGTCTTTTTAATAGCCATAAAAAAAACGCTTCTTGATCGAAGCGTTTTTAAAATATTTAAATTAAATACGTTTTGGTAAATTACTCAACCAACTCAATAGGTTAGTTGCATCATTATTACGTGCTTGCGAACTTGGCTCACCAAGCAATACAATCACGGCTGGACGTGAGTTTACAGTCGTATGCATGACAACACAGCGACCTGCTTCATTGATATAACCTGTTTTAGACAAGTTAATATTCCAACCACCATTACGCACTAATGCATTGGTATTGTTAGATTTCAACACACGATAACCCAAGTTAAAATCATAAGTTGGTGTTGTTGAAAATTGACGAATTAAGCCATATTGAGATGCTGTACTCGCCAAAATTCCTAAGTCACGCGCAGAAGATACATTTTGTGGATGTAAGCCCGTAGATTCAACATAATGGGTAGCTGTCATACCCAAAGCACGTGCTTTAGAATTCATTGCAGCTACAAATGCAGGACGACCACCTGGATATGTACGAGCTAAAGCCGCTGCTGCCGGATTTTCAGATTTCATTAAAGCAAACAGCAACACTTCTGCGCGGTTCATTTTGTCGCCAACACGCAGTGTTGAGCTGGAATTTTTCCCGCCAGCCCCCGCAAAATCAATTTGCTCAAGCATAATTTCTTCTGACATGTTTAAACGAGCATCTGCTGTTACCACTGCTGTCATAAGTTTAGTAATAGATGCAATTGGAACAGAAGCATTCGTATTTTTACTATAAAGAACCTCACCAGTTTGCGCATCCATCACCAATGCGGCACGAGCACTTACACTCGGCTGGGCATTGTAACCAGAGGTATCGCGGATTTGAGCAAATTTTGGTGCAGATGCCACAACTTTGGGTGCATTACCACCACGTAAAGTTGTAGTTACAGATGTTGACCCTTGTATAGTTGGCTCATCATCTTCATCATTCAAAAGTTGACTAGCGTCAGCTGAAGACCAATTTAAACTTGCACTCCCACCACTCCCTGAGGACGGGTTATTGACGAGTTCTGCAAAGCTTGTTGAACTCAAACTAAGCAAAATAGACATGCTTAGCACATGCATTAAAGACTTTTTAGAATTTTTCACGGCACAATACTCGACTCAGGGTGATACACATTTGCGCTAACTATAATTATGCCTTACATTTGAGGTATAAGGTATAACGCTTTTACCGACACAATTGTGCACAACTATTCGCTCACTATATAAGAATAGGATTGCTAATTTTGTCATCCCATTGCAAGCTAATTTTGCTTTATGTAACAAAAAACTTGTTTTTTGAAAGAAAGGAGGTCTTCTTGATTACAGTTTTAGTTGTCGATGACCATGAACTGGTACGTACAGGCATTTGCCGTATGTTAGAAGATCATGCCGATGTTGAAGTAATTGGACAGGCCGAGTCTGGTGAGGAAGCTATTGCTATAGTTCGTCAGAAACATCCTCAAGTTGTGCTACTTGATGTCAATATGCCAGGCATCGGCGGTGTAGAGACAACACGTCGTTTATTACAAAGTGCACCAGATACAAAAGTTATTGCTGTAAGTGGTTTATCAGAAGAACCATACCCTTCTCTTTTGCTTAAAGCAGGAGCTAAAGGCTACATCACTAAAGGTGCTCCAATTACAGAAATGGTTCGGGCAATCAACAAAGTCATGCAAGGCGGCAAATACTTCAGTGCCGATATTGCTGAGCAGTTGGCGAGTTCCTATCTATCGGACACACAACAATCACCTTTTGACGCTCTATCCGAACGAGAAATGCAAGTTGCAATGATGGTTGTAAATTGTATTAGCGCTCAAGAAATTGCGGACAAACTTTTTGTAAGTGTTAAAACGGTGAATACTTATCGCTACCGTATTTTTGAAAAACTCTCCATTGATAGTGACGTTAAACTGACTCATCTTGCGATCCGTTATGGTTTGATCAAACCATAATCAGACTTATATGCAATTTCCCTTAAACTCATCGTTGTCCCATACGATTTTTCGTTTGGGCACGTGGTATGGTTTATATCGTCTTATTATTGCGGTTAGCCTCAATATTATTTTGGTTTTAACCGATGCTCAAATCGACAATAGTCTACAGCAACCCGCTTTATATTCTTACACACTGCTTGGCTATTCCATATTAAGCCTTCTTCAGCTTTTGTGTTTTAAGTTTATTTCAACTCAGGCAACAAAACAGCTTATTTTATTTTTTGTAGTTGATGTTATCTGCCTAAGTTTACTTACATTTTCTGTAGGTGAACCAAATCTTCAACTCAGCTTGCTATATGTTATTGCCATATTCACCTCGGCAATTTTACTCAGCGCAAGAATGTCTTTACTCATTACATTACTTGCAGTCATTGCCGTTATTTACCAACGTTTTGTTGGTAGCTTATTTGACTACAATAATCTAAATACAATTGGTAATAGTGCCTTATTAGCCTTCTTATTTTTTGTGGTGCATGGCATCGGGCAAATTGCGGTTCAGCGCTTTAAATTACTTGAGGCGCTAACTTTCCACCAATCCATCGAACTCTATCAACTACAAAATATTAACCGCTATATTTTGGAACAAATTGAAGAAGGTTATCTGGTTCTAGATGAAAATTATGACATTGTTCTAAGTAATCCGGCTGCCTGCTCTCTGTTAGGCATTCCGCCACAATTTGCCAGTGAAAAATATCCTTTAGCTAAATGGCACCCCGATTTATTTGAAATTCTTAAGTTTGATAACCTACAAGAAGGTGATCGATTTATTTTTGAATCAAAGCTTTCTGCCTACTCTATTAATATTAAAGTGCAGCATCTTGTGGTGCCACAACAAGCATTGACGCTACTCATTTTACAAGATGCACAACACATTAATCAGCAAGCTCAACAACTCAAACTTGCCGCTTTAGGGCAACTTTCAGCCAGTATTGCACATGAAATCCGTAACCCTCTGGCAGCAATTGTTCAGGCAAATGAATTATTTAAAGATAGTGATTTAGAGCAGCAAAATACTTTACGCCGTATGATTGGCAAGCAAACAAAACGCATCGATAGTATTGTTCAAGACACATTAGGACTTGCTAGCAGCGAAAGAACTCACCCAATTCAGATTGAATTAAACGACTTCATAAAAACGTTATTAGACGAAGACCTATCGGATGTTAAACATTCTATACAGCTTAAAATTTCTGATTCATCCTTAAAATTACTATTTGACGAGAAACAACTCAGACAAGTGCTGATTAACCTTGTCAGGAATGCTTTACGACATAATGCACCCGATTCACCCCATGTTCTGATCAACATTCACTCACAAACAAATAAAATCTATATTGATGTGATCGATTACGGTGAAGGTGTTTCAAAACGTGATATATCTCAATTATTTAAACCATTTTTAGTACCGAAATTAATGGAACTGGTTTAGGATTATATTTGTCTCATAGTTTTTGTGAGGCAAACCATGCAAAGCTCACGTATGTAGAGCAAAAACAAGGGGCATGCTTCCGAATGGAATGTCCAATAATATATTGATTATTTATTAGGTTTTTGGGGAAATGGCAGAACAGCAACCACTAGTTTTGCTTGTAGACGATGAAGAAGATTTGTGCCTTTTAATGCAAATGACTCTTGCGCGAATGGGGATTAAAACACATCTTGCTTATCGGGTTGAACAGGCCAAACAACTCTTTACTCAGTTTCATTACGATGCATGCTTAACCGATTTAAACCTACCTGACGGTAGCGGTTTAGAATTAGTTAAACATGTTTCTCAAACTTATTCTCACACACCAATTGCAGTTCTAACTGCGTACGGCAATATGGATATTGCAATTGCAGCGTTAAAGGCGGGAGCTTTTGACTTTGTAAGTAAACCTATTAACCAAATTCATTTAGATCAGTTATTAAAAAAAGCGCTAAATCAACCAAAACCAGAGCATGAGTTCGGTGAAACAACGTTGGAAAATGACCTATTAATTGGACGTTCTCCACCGATACAAAACCTACGTATTGCTATAAAAAAAATAGCCCGTTCCCAAGCTCCAGTGTTTGTTACGGGGGAATCCGGTACAGGTAAAGAAGTTGTTGCTAATCTTATTCACCGTTTGAGTAACCGCAGCGAAGGTCCATTTATTGCGATTAACTGTGGGGCAATTCCAACTGAGCTCATGGAAAGTGAACTTTTTGGGCATAAAAAAGGTAGTTTTACTGGAGCGACCCAAGACAAACAAGGCCTTATTTTATCCGCTCATGGCGGCAGTTTATTTTTAGATGAAATTGCCGAATTGCCGTTAAGTATGCAAGTTAAATTGCTTCGGGCAGTACAAGAGAAAAAGATTCGCCCAGTAGGTTCAGATCAGGAAATTGATGTTGATTTTCGGGTGATTAGCGCCAGCCACCAAGATTTAGATTTATTAGTCCGACAAGGCAAATTCCGTCAGGACTTATTTTTCCGTATTCATGTGATGGATATTATGTTGCCCCCACTACGTGAACGTGGTGGAGATATTTTGCTATTAGCCCATCACTTTATTCAAAAGGTTTGTCTGGAATGGGAAGTTCCAAGTAAACAATTAACCACGACTGCTGAAACTTATTTATTGCAGCAAGATTTTCCGGGTAATGTTCGTGAATTAAGAAATATGATTGAACGGGCTATTACCTTAAGTGATGATGAATGTATTGATTTATCACACTTGAATACGACTCTTCTCAGAAGCAGTAGCGCTAACTCGCAAATCACCACTAAACCAGTGAATGACACATCAACTGCGGTTGCTCAGGCTCGACCAAAATTACCAATGGAAGGCTTAGAACGCTACTTAGAAAATATTGAAAAAGATATTCTGCTAAACGCATTGGACATGACACATTGGAACCGGACCTTAGCAGCTAAAAAGCTAGGAATGACCTTTCGCTCTTTACGCTATCGACTGAAAAAGTTTGGCTTAGATACCGAATTGGGAGAGGAGGTATAAAAACTACTTTTTCTTTAGAAATAAGTCTGCAACGCGGTCTAAATATACGTCTTCTTTCATTTCTGGGGGCAAAGGATAGCTCTGATTAGGCTGAATACCTTGCCCTTCAATCATATTGCCATTTGGCGTGTAATAGTGTGAGACTGTCATTTGTAGTGCCGCACCACTTGGCAAAGGAAACAGTTTTTGCACGACTCCTTTCCCATAACTTTTCTCGCCCATGACCCATGCACGCTGGTGCTCTTTCATGGCCGCAGTAAAAACTTCAGCTGCCGATGCAGAACGATGATTAATTAATATACCTAACTTTATATTCTGAAATTCATTGCCGGGCAGAGCCTGAAATTGCTGATTACCTTCTGAACGGCTTTTAGTTGAAACGATAATCCCACTATTTAGAAATAAATCTGCCGACTCGACTGCTGCCGATAACAATCCACCCGGATTGTTTCGTAGATCGATTAAAACGGCTTTTAAACGTGGTGAACTATTTTCTTCAATTAATCGTTTAATTTCATTTGCCGTGTCTTGCTGGAATACTCTAATTTTTAGTACTAAAACCTGATTATGTAGCATTACAGGTTCAATATCGGTTTCTATTTTTTTATTACGGACTAAGTTAATGTTTCCATTTAACTCTTCGGCTTGCACTTGAAGTGTACTTCCAATAGAGCCATAAAGTAGCCCGAACACTTGATCTTGGTTTAAATTTTTTAAGTCTTGATTATCAATCTTGAGAATAGCCTGACCATTTCTCAAACCTAATTTGTATGAGTCTGAGCCCGTTTTAAGATCACGAATCATCCATTTATGGACATGCAATTCAGGGCTTAAAGCAAAATCAACAGAGGCGAGGTCACCTTCAGTATATTGAATCAATTGACGATATTCTTCTGCCGACAAATAGCGCGAGTAACGATCTAGCCCACTTACCAGCCCTTTAATGGCTTGCTGAAATAAGGCATCGTCGGACTTCACGTCAACGTAGTTATCTCGGACAATTCCATAGATTTGAACAAACTGTTGAATCGACTCGATCGGCACCTCTGCATAACTATGTTCCGGTTCTTCCGAATCCGAATGCAGAGGTGACAATTTTTCTTTTACAACTGGCGCTGCAAAAGCAAATTGGCTGCAACACAGCAACATACTTACAATAAGTTTTTTATATTTAATGTGTTGCAGCATCCAATCACCTTTGGCTTATGCAGATAATGTAATCAGATTACGCCCTTGCATTTCAGCAGGAACAGGAATCTGCATTAAATTGAGAATCGTCGGTGCTACATCGGCAAGCACGCCACCTTCTGCAATTGTTGCTTGTGTTGGGCCAACATAGATAAACGGTACAAGTTCCGTTGTATGTTGAGTATGAACTTGACCACTTTCATAGTCTTGCATTTGTTCAACGTTACCATGGTCAGCAGTAATCAACATATGGCCTTTCTTTGCCATTACTGCTTCATAGACACGCCCTAAACAAAGATCGACGGCTTCAACTGCTTTAACAGCAGCATCAAAAATACCTGTATGCCCCACCATATCACCATTGGCATAGTTCACAACCAATAAATCATATTCACCAGAATTAATGGCTTTAACCAATTCATCAGTGACTTCATAAGCACTCATTTCAGGCTTAAGATCGTATGTCGCAACGTTTGGAGATGGAATCAAAATACGCTTCTCGCCCGGATATTCATCTTCACGTCCACCACTAAAGAAGAACGTTACATGAGCATATTTTTCAGTTTCGGCAATACGCAACTGAGTCTTCCCTAAAGAAGATAAATATTCACCTAATGAATTTTTCAATGCTTCTGGCATATATGCAACTGGCGCATCAATGCTAGCCTGATAACGGGTGAGCATGACAAATTTAGAAAGATTCGGTACAACTTTACGCTCAAAACCGGCAAAGTCTTTTTCTACAAATGCACGAGTAATTTCACGAGCTCGGTCAGCACGGAAATTCATAAATACAACGCTATCGCCGTCTTGTACTTTAGCAACATCACCAATACGAGTCGCTTTTACAAACTCATCGTTTTCATTGGCTGCATAAGCTAACTCTAAGCCTTCCACTGCTGTTTGCGCAGTACGAAGTGCCTCGCCTTCGGTCAACAAACGATAAGCTTGCTCAACACGATCCCAACGGTTGTCACGGTCCATTGCAAAGTAGCGGCCAATCATGGTCGCTATACGGCCTTGCCCTTGGTATTGAGCAAATAATGCATCTAATTTTTCTAAAGACGACTGAGCGCTACGTGGAGGCGTATCACGACCATCAAGGAAAGCATGTAAATAAACTTTTGCACCACGTTTTAATGCAAGCTCACACATCGCCACAATATGGTCTTCATGTGAATGGACGCCACCATCTGAGAGCAATCCCATAATATGAACAGCACCACCAACGGCTTTGGCTTTTTCAACAGCGTCAATTAGCACTTCATGTTTAAAAAAGTCGCCAGTACGAATATCTTTAGTAATACGGGTAAAGTCTTGATACAACACACGACCAGCACCAAGGTTCATATGGCCAACTTCAGAGTTACCCATTTGTCCATCAGGCAAACCAACATCTTCACCAGAACCAGAAATTAGACTATTTGGGTGCTTTGCTGTCATTGCTGCCAAATTCGGTGTTTTTGCTGCAAGAAAGGCATTATCTTCAGTCGCTTCACGGTGTCCGACACCATCCATAATGACCAGAACGTGAGGGATCTTGCCAGCAGTTGCATCCGTCATAATCTATTTCTCTTTTGTCTACAATTTCGTCACAATATCTTACCGAATTTTCGGTCAAGACTCTATTTTTTCCTATGGCTTTCACCAATATCTACGATTGATGAAAGCCATAAATATCAATAATTACTAGCGAGCGCGGTAAAGCAAATAACTTCCGGCACCAAACATTAACAAGATAGGTACGAGTACAAACCATGCTGGAGATGGGGAATAAACCAAGCTGGCATAGCCCAAGAAATCCTGCAAATAATAGAAACTCAAACCAATAAACAAGGCGATCACCAAACGGAAACCCATCGATTGCTGGCGTAATGGCCCAAAAATAAATGAACACGCCACGAGAACCAGAGCGATCAACGAAAATGGTGAGGCAACTTTTTGCCAGAAAGCCAATTGGTAGGTCTTTGGAACCTGACTATATTCATCCATATAGCGCATAAAACTAATCAGTTGGCTTGGCGATAAATCTTCAGGATCTAAAGTCACCATGTGCACATATTTAGGCTGTAATGCTAAAGAAAGCGATTGTTCGTCATGGTCAGTTTTGATGGCATTTCCTGCCGCCAGAATATCCATTTGTTCTGCTTTCTTCAAAGCCCATTGACCATCTTTTACGAACTGTCCTTGCTGAGCATTAATTAATGATTGCAAGTAATAGTTCTGGTCAAAATCGACCACTTGAATATCTTTTAAATTGCCTTGAGAGTTCGCATAGTCGATATAGATAAATCGCTGCCCTTCACGTGACCAATAACCTTTTACTTCGCCTAAAGCAGCGATAGAGCGGTGACTTTTAACACTTTCTGCTTTTTCATTGGTATATGGAATAACCCATTCACTTAAAGCAAAAGACAAAATAATAAGCAGTAAAGCTGAGCGCATCACCCAACCGACGATACGCCATAAGCTAATACCAGCGGAGCGCATAACAATAAGTTCACTGCTTGTCGCGAGTGACCCTAAACCAATTACAGCACCAATCAAGGCAGAAATAGGCAAAATTTCATATAGATAACGAGGCGCGCCCCACAACACATAGATGAGAGCTTGCCATGCGTTATAGTCTGGTTTGAGCTCACCCAACTCGCCAAGGTATGTAAATAAGATCTGTAAAATCGACAAAACAACTGTGGTGCCAAACATTGCAAGCGCAGTGGTTTTCGTCACATATTTGGCGACTATTCGACGTGCTAACATTATAATTTCACTCGCTTGATCTGTTTCTTGATTTTTGGTGCCAACTTTTGTTTACGTGAAAATAAGGCGGCTGCAATGCCATAAACAACCAACACGGCAGGATAAGCCCAAATATCAAGTTCTTCTTTACTAATACGAGTCTTGATTGCAATCATTAATACGATCAGACTGGAAAAAATAAAAATCGCCGGAATAAGACGGTAATAACGACCTTGTCGTGGACTCACCTCAGACAATGCCACAGAGAGTATTAAAGCAATAATAATGGTGAATGGCCCAAACAAACGCCATCCCAACTCACTTCTTATCACTGGATCATTCGTTTTTGAAAAAAGTTTAGTCGTTGATAATGCTTCTACATCACCACTTTCAAACTTAACATCTTTGTCATTTTCTAAACGTAGACGATAAGACTGAAACTCTGCTTGTGTATATTTTGGTTGTCCCGGGAATATTTCATAACGGCGGCCTTGCACCAGATCAACCACATTGGCTGTATCATTTGCAACTTCTACACGAGTCGCTTCTTTTGCCAAGATCATGACATCTGGCTTGTCTTCTTTGGTAGCGCGTTGATAAAAGAAAATGTCTTTTAGATTTTTTCGATCTTCAGATAGCGAACCTGCATAAATCGTATAGGGTCCAGAAGAAATAAATTCTCTCGGGCGAACCAAATCAAAGCCTGTCCGAACCGCTTGAGTGGTGGTTAATTTTTCAAACTCACGTAGTCCCCATGGCGTCATCCAGAGCATAAGCACAGACTGACAAACCATATAAACAAGTGTCATTGGAATAAGTAGTCGCGCCAATTGATGACGACTCACACCACTACCATTCAGGACTGCCATTTCATGGTCAACATATAAGCGACCAAACACCAACATTAAACCAATAAAAAAACCCAGTGGTAAAATGAGTGTTAGAAATTCAGGTAAACGGTATCCAATGATGCTAAACAAGATACTGGCATCTAAACGCCCCTGCGCCGCCACACCAAAGTATTTGATCAGACGACCACCCATCATGATTAAGGTCAATAAGGAAATGACCACTAATGAGGTAGAGACAACTTGCTTGACGAGATAACGCCGAATAATCAAAGTAATACTTCCAAAAGGCTAATCGGGACGACTGCTAGTTTACCCGAATGTTAAAAATATAAAACCGCACATTGCAACGCTATGCTTGAAAGTGTTTCAATGTTTTAATTCATCATAACTTTCTATAGGCAATCACGGCAGCCATGAAATTTACAACTTATACAACTTTTCCCGAACAGACATCTAATGAATCTTTGTGGATTTTAGTTGATTCAGAACAGCTACAAAGCAACATCAACACATATCAAATCAATAACCTAGAAAGCGTTCTTACTGCTACCCAATTTAAAGGCAACCTTAATGAAACTCTGCCACTATTTGGTCAGATTTCAAATCATCCTCACAGCCAACTACTTGGCTTAGGAAAAACAGCCGAACTTCAGGCAGTTAAGCTCGCTAAACTTGCCCAAACGATTATCAAATCGACACAAAATAAATTTAAGCATATCGCAATTGATATTGCTGCGTTACCTGTCGAGCACCATTATTTATTTGCTTTAAGCTTAACTCAAGCAGCTTATGGTTATGATGAGTTTAAATCGAAAAAAAATGAATTTGTGTTACAACAGGTTGATTTAATTAGTTCAACGACTAGCCTAGATGAACAACAACTGGCGTTAGTACATGCTGTACAGTCTGGTCAGTCTTACGCGCGTGACCTTGGTAACCGTCCGGGTAATATTTGTTTCCCTGAATATTTGGCAGAACAGGCACTAGCTTTAGCCGCAGAATTCCCTGACTTACTTAAAGTCACTGTTTTAAATGAGCAGCAAATGGCTGATTTAGGCATGTATGCTTTTCTTGCAGTGAGTAAAGGATCTGAACGTCCAGGTCGCATTGTAACTCTCGAATATCAAGCACAGATTGATCAAGCTCCAGTTGTGCTTGTTGGTAAAGGCGTAACTTTTGATACAGGTGGCATTTCTTTAAAACCGGGCCTTGGCATGGATGAAATGAAATTCGATATGTGCGGTGCAGCCTCTGTACTGGGTACCATTCGTGCACTATGCGAAGCAAAACTTCCTATTCATGTGGTAGGCGCAATTGCAGCAGCGGAAAACATGCCTTCTGGCAAAGCAACCCGTCCAGGCGATATTGTAACCACCATGAGCGGACAAACTGTTGAAATTTTAAATACAGATGCTGAAGGACGCTTGGTACTGTGTGACACATTGACCTATATCAAACGCTTCAATCCAGCAGTAGTGGTGGATATTGCGACATTAACAGGTGCGTGTGTAGTTGCTTTGGGCAAAGTACTCAGTGGATTATTCTCACCAGATGATGCCTTGGCAGCTGAACTTCAACAAGCTGGCGAGCAGTCTTTTGACCGTGTATGGCGTATGCCAGTGATTGATGATTATCAAGAATTGCTTGATTCACCATTTGCAGATATTGCGAACATCGGTGGTCCATACGGCGGCGCGATTACAGCTGCATGTTTCCTTGAGCGCTTTACACGTGAGTATCGTTGGGCTCATTTAGATGTAGCAGGAACAGCATGGCTTTCTGGTCCAGCTAAAGGCGCAACTGGTCGTCCAGTACCACTCCTCATGCAATTTTTAGCAAATCGTGTAAATACGAATGGCTAAAGTTAGTTTTTATCTGTTTGAAACCAGTGAAGAACGGCAAGTCGATAGTGCTTGCCGTTTATGCCGAAAAATTTTACAGAAGCATCCTAAAATCTGGTGGTATTGCCCCGATGTGCAGCTACAACAAACTCTTGATGAAAGATTATGGGATTTCGACCCTGTTAGTTTCATTGCACATGGGGTTGATCAAGCTGATGCTGCTGTATGTATTTCGGCTAAACAACCACTTGAACAAGGCTTGTTAGTATTTAATTTTAACAATCATGCACTTGAACAAGTTGATCATTTTAGCCACATTATAGAAATTGTTGAAAATAATGAAACAGCCAAGCAAATTGGTCGAGAAAAATTTAAAATGTATCGCCGTTTGGGTATAGAACCGCGGACCTTTAAATTATAACGCGCTAAAATGTAAATACTGTTGAACAAAGGAGAAGCATGGTGGCATTAAATGTCGGGCAAGATTTTAAAAAAAGATGGTTAAATGCGCCTGAAGCTGTCCGTCATGCCTATCAACAGGATCTGGCACGTATTTGCGACTTACTAGAACCTCAAACACCTATTCAGCTTTGGGTTTTAAATGACGAAAAAGCGCAGTTAGAATCACAGCAAAAAATTGAACAAGCCTACGCTGATCTCAAAGCAGAGCTCATTGAGCAAGCACGTATTCGTCGTCAGCTTGCTTTAGAAAAAGCACTTGCTGACAAACGTGCATCAGAAGCAGCCTATGCTGCAGAGTTGCAAGCAGATGAAATTCGTAAATTTAATGAACAGACTGAGACATTACATACTTTACGTAGTCATTTAGAGCAAGAAGTTGCGGAGCAAACCGCACGTTATCAAAAGAACCCTGAAACACCAGCAATTAATTATTCATCTGGCGTAAAACTTAGTATTACCGATGATCAAATCTTATCTGAGCTTGAAAGTTTACGTATTCGTTTAGAACTTGAAGCTGAAAGCTTAATTGAACAGTCTGTAACGGCTTTCCGAGCTAAACTACATTCGGCAGCTCAAGAAGAAATTGAATACATTTTGAAAAATTCTAAGTTTTCTGATGAAAAAATAGAAAAGTAAACCTCTAAATCTTGTTCTTGTCATAAAAATGACACGTATATGTCACAGAATAGACATATAGATTATTCTTATAGATCAATTAATTATAAGAATGAAAAGTAGTTATTCAAGATAATTAATGAGGATAAGAGATGGACATTCTGCATCAGATTTCAAAGCAAGTTGAACAGCTTAATCAGGGTGAGCAATGGACGTTTTCAGCACAAGAATTTTATATGAGTCATAACGACTTTAACTCTTTATCTATCTTACTTACACGTGAGTCTGAAACCCGTGATTTTACAATTACTCGCACTCAGCATAACAAGCCATGGGTCGGTACACATTCGGTTACTCTAACCAAACATTAAATTTTCAAAATAAAAAAACCGGAACATGTGTCCGGTTTTTTTATTTTAACGACCTGGCTTTTATTTTAAAAAGCCATTCTCAGCTAAAAAAGACATACTAATATTTGACTCTGTTTTTTGTTCAGCTGCCTTGTCACCTAGTAATAAACGCTCGATATAACGCGCTAAAACATCGACTTCAAGGTTTACCTTGCTGCCGACTTGCCAAGTTCCAATATTAGTACGGTCTGCTGTATGCGGTATTAAGTTCAAGCTTAAAATATTTCCACGTAAGTGGTTAATCGTTAAACTAATACCATCTACGGTCACAGAACCTTTTTCCGCTAAATATTTAGCAAGTTCTGCGGGTGCCGTAACTTCATAATAGATTGAACGAGCATCTTCACGTACTACGGTAATTTCACCCACGCCATCAACGTGACCACTTACAATGTGTCCACCAAAGCGTGTTGTCGGTAACATTGCCTTTTCAACATTGACACGTTGCCCAACTTTCCAGTGACCCAAAGTCGTTCGGTTCAAGCTTTCACGAGAAACATCGGCAGCATACCAATTATCGCCCCATTCAATTACGGTGAGACAAATACCATTGGTCGCAATCGAGTCACCCAAATGTACATCTGACATATCCAGATCAGTCTGAATACGTAAACGCACATCTCCACCTACGCTTTGCAGACTTTCAACTTTTCCTAAACTTTCAATAATGCCTGTAAACATGGCTCAATCTCCAAATCTTTTTACACTGCTTAAATTGCAGTGCTTACCAAAGTGCGAGCTGTGTACTATTACCTGAAGTATCTACACCACCTAGCTCGGCGAAGTGGTAAAGCTGGCCTAATAACTGACGTAATGGTGGTCCTGACTTGGCATGAGTATCTGTAATCACAATAAACTCAAGCACGCGTGCACGTTCAGACTGTCGTTGTTTACTCACTCGATAGCGCGGAACATCTTGTGTTAACAAGGTCACTTTGCCGCGGTCCAGATTGGCCATAAGCAAATCTTTCGGCTCCGATATTACCATCAGTTGAATAACTGGTCAGAATATAGCGGGCATTGATGGTTGAAAGTAATTTTTCATACGCATCTTTCGCATATTTAGAAGAGTTATATGGGCTTGGACGCTCTTTACGCCAAGCTCTGTCAATTCCACTCTTATAACCTTTAGTATCTGGTGAAGGTAAATCGGCCTGATCCCATAAAGTTAATGCATTCAAAACATGGTAATTACTACTATATGCATGTTGGTTATATGGTGGATCAAGATAAGCAACATCTACTTCAAAACCACTCATTTGATTTGCTAGATGCTGTGAATCTACACACCACATTTCAGCAGCAGGACGTTTACGATCACCAATCTCGCAAAAACGACTCGGTGTTAACCAAAGTAATGACTCAATTCGCTCTAATGCAGTTTGAGTACGCCCGCCCCACCCTTGATGGAAGCTTTTAAATACACCACTGGTGTTACTGACAAAACTGGCTGAATAGAGCAAAGGCGCGAGCAATGCACTCATCTCTACATCATTAATTGCGCCTTGAGATTGCCATGTTGCAATCTGCTGGCGAATCGCATCAATACGCATACCATTACGGCGTTTAAAGAACAAACGGTCACGAGCTGGATCATAAATATCATCATTACGTGGGCAAAGGTTATGTGTTACCCAACCTTTAACTTCAGGTAAGCGATTTAAATAATCGATTGCCTTCTGATAACCGCCCAACTCTTTAAAAGCAGGTGCATCAATACAAGCTAAAATCGCATGATTTAACGCATGGCTATAAGGTTCCCAGTCATTCGCAATGACACGGTAACCATTTTGACGTGCCAAACGAGACACGACACCACTGCCGGCAAAGAAATCGGCAAAAATCGGAGGATTCTTTTTCTTGCTATTCAGCGTCCCTGTAATTTCAAGGGCTTCTAAAATTAGATGGAGCAATCGGCGCTTATTACCCAAGTAAGGAACAAGCTGATGGAAAAGATATTCGTCTGTCGTACGGGCTGCATGACGACGTTTGTGATAAACCGAAGGCTCTGGATTCATACTTTCTCTTGCGTAGGGATTAACCTTAAGCGTATATCTTGATCAAGTTGTGTCACATCAAGAAGTGTAAAACGGAGTTGCTGTGCCATATACTCAAACTCTGCATTGAACATGGCTCTTGCACTTTTCCCCAATAATGTCGGGGCAATATAACTGATCAACTCATCTACCAAACCTTCTTGTAAAAAGGCAGTAGATAAGGTTGCACCGGCTTCTACCAATACATCATAAATTTGATATTGCTTAGATAGGGTCTGTAACAGCACTTTTAAAGGCTGAATTTCTAATTGTATCACGCCTAAATCGGCAAGTTCTTGACGATATGGCCCCCATCACCATCACAGTTTCAGGGTTTTCTAAAATTTTAGCAGCGAGCGGCAAACGACCTTGGCGGTCTAAAATAATCCGTTTTGGCTGTGCAATTGTCTCAATATCAACACTGTCCAGAGTTCGTACATTAAGCTGACAGTCATCTGCAATCACAGTTTCAATCCCTGTAATCACGGCTCCTGAAATGGCACGCCAATGCTGTACATCTTGACGCGCAACTACACCAGTAATCCATTTCGATTCACCAGATGCCATTGCCGTACGCCCATCTAGACTTGAAGCTACTTTTAAGCGTACATAAGGCATGTCCGTAGACATCGCCTTTAAAAAACCTTGGTTTAATTTTTCTGCCAAATCTTCACAAATGCCAACTTCTACTTCAATTCCGGCATTTTTCAGAATTTGAACACCCTTACCCGCAACGAGTGGGTTTGGATCTGGGCAAGCAACAACTACTTTTTTAACTTGAGCTTTAACCAGTGCTTCGGCACAAGGAGGAGTTCTCCCATAGTGTGCACATGGCTCAAGCGTTACATACGCTGTTGCACCTTGAGCCTGCTCGGCTGCCTGACGTAAGGCAAAAACCTCTGCGTGCGGTTGACCTGCTTTAGGATGAAAGCCCTCACCTATTAACTGACCATCTTTGACAATGACGCAACCCACATTTGGATTAGGCTTAGTCGAATATAGACCTCGTTTGGCAAGTTCAATAGCTTGCTGCATCCAATAGTGATCTTTTTTCAACTCAGACATAAAAATCTCAAATAGTTATTGTTCACGTTGCTGCATTTGCTCAATTTGACGGCGAAAAGCTTCAACATCCTGAAAATCTTGATAAACAGAAGCAAAACGGACATAAGCGACATGGTCAAGTGCAAATAGAGATTGCATGACGACTTCACCAATTGTTCTAGACTTCACGTCACGCTCGCCTAAACGGCGAATCTGCAATTGAATATCACTTAAAACAGTTTCTATCTGTTCTTGGGTGACCGGACGTTTTTGCAATGCATGCATTAACGAACGGCGTAGCTTGGCCTCATCGAAAGGTTCATTTTTTCCATTCGATTTGATCACACGGGGGCATCACCACTTCATAGCTTTCAAAAGTGGTAAAACGTTCACCGCAACTTACACACTCACGACGTCGACGAATCTGACAGCCTTCGGCGGCTAAACGTGAATCAATGACTTTACTATCTGCGGCGTTGCAAAATGGACAATGCATAGCGGACTTATAGGGTCGATTACTTTGACCTAGTGTAGCAAAATTTCCACACTTACAGAACCAGCATTCTTCGAGACAAAAAAACAGTCCGAAGACTGTTTTTTTGATTGGAATATATTACGAATTATTCAATACGTTCGCCATGTTGGCTTAAATCCAGCCCCATGCGTTCATCATCAGCATTAACACGGATACCAATCACCAGATCAATCACTTTAAGAATCACAAAAGTCGCTACACCACTGTAAATCATGGTTGCCAATACGCCTTCAACTTGTACCCATAATTGACCAGCGAAGGTTGGAGCTAAGGTAACGTTGGCTGCTTTAATAATTTCATCACTGTAAAATACGCCAGTTAAAATCGCACCGACAATACCACCTACAGCATGTAAACCAAACGCATCCAAAGCATCATCAGCTTTAAGTAAGCGTTTAAGTGCAGTAATACCCCAGAAGCACACGACACCACCAATGAGGCCCATGACTAAAGCACCGCCTACACCGACGAAACCTGCTGCTGGCGTAATCACAACCAAACCAGCGACAGCACCAGAAGCACCACCTAATACAGATGCTTTACCACGAATCATACGTTCAACAACTAACCATGATAATGCAGCAGCGGCGGCAGCAACTTGAGTCACTAAAATTGCCATACTTGCACGAGCACCAGCACCTAAAGCACTACCACCGTTAAAGCCAAACCAACCTACCCAAAGTAAGCTTGCACCGACAACGGTTAGAGTCAAGTTATGCGGAGCCATAGACTCACGTCCAAGGCCAATACGTTTCCCGAGCATGTAAGCAGCAACTAAACCAGCAACCCCCGAGTTGATATGTACAACTGTACCGCCAGCAAAATCTAAGGCACCTGCTTTAAATAACCAGCCATCTGCCGCCCAAACCCAGTGAGTAATTGGCGCATAAACAACCAGTACCCAAACTGCAATGAAGATCATGAAAGCTGAGTACTTCATGCGGTCTGCAATAGAACCACTGAGAATTGCAACTGTAATAATGGCAAAGGTCATTTGGAAAATAACAAAGAGACTTTCAGGAATTGTCCCACTCAATGCATCAAACGCGACTCCGTTTAGCATTGCTTTAGACAAATCACCAAAAAATGCACCTGTGCCAGAGAACGCGATTGAATACCCAGCAATTACCCACAGCAAACTTACTAAGATTGCAGCTGAAAGGCTGAACATCATAGTACTTAATACATTTTTTTACGTACCATACCGCCGTAGAATAATGCCAACCCAGGAATGGTCATTAATAGAACCAATACGGTTGAAACTAAAATCCAAGAGGTGTCACCCGTATCAAGAGTAGGTGTCGGTGCTGGAGCTGCTGGAGTTTCAGCAACTGGTGCTTCTGCAGTGGTTGCAGTAGCTTGAGATGTTGATGTAGCCGCAACTTCCGATGTAGGCGTTGTTACAGCATCTTCTGCCCAAACGGCAGTACCACCCAAAAGAGCGCCTGATAGACTTAGCGCCATAAGCATTTTTTTCATTCGTGTCCCCCAACCTCATTTGCGAGTTATTTTCTACTCAGCAAGCTTTGTGCCAATTAGACAGCATCTGGTCCAGTTTCACCCGTACGGATACGGATTACTTGTTCCAAGTTAGTCACAAAAATCTTACCATCGCCGATTTTTCCTGTGCTTGCTACACGTGTAATTGATTCAATTACCGCTTCGACCATTTCATCACTAATCGCAATTTCGATTTTTACTTTAGGTAAGAAATCAACCACATACTCCGCGCCACGGTAGAGTTCTGTATGTCCTTTTTGACGACCAAAACCTTTAACTTCAGTTACGGTAATCCCTTGTACACCAATGTCAGAGAGCGCTTCACGCACATCATCCAATTTAAACGGTTTTACAATTGCAGTTACAAGCTTCATGTTTGTTTCCTTCGGCTTCTTTTCACCAGTAAGGTTTTATGTTCAATTTTCATGCCAATATTTCAAAGGTTGAGGGAAATGAATCTATTGCATGAACTTTCTTTATAACCTATTTAGTGATCAAGATGTAGATGAGCTATTAAAAATAAAATGAATTTTCAGTATAGTTACATGCTGATTTAATGTTCTATTTGTACTAAAAGAATTGAAACCTATATCCCACGTTCAAGCAGTGGTAAACTGTAAACCATAAGGTAATACAACACTTTGGATATTTCATGCTAGAAACTTTATTACAGGCCATTCTGGAACAAATTGATGAGCCTAAAAAAAGATTTGGAAAAAAATTTACGTGCATTATTAAATGAAGCAGTCGAAAAGTTAGACCTTGTTTCCAGACAAGAGATTGACCGCCAAAAGACCGCACTTCAATCGGCTAACCAACGTTTAGCAGAGCTACAAAAACAAGTGGAACTATTAGAAGAAACTTTAAAGAACAAAAAATAAGCACCAATGTAGCGCACTTATACTTTACAACGATTAAAAATGAAGCACCATAATGGAACAATAAAATGTCTTTTTCTAAAATTTATACACGGGGACTTTTGGGTTTACATGCACCTCTCATTGAAGTAGAGGTCCATGTGAGTCAAGGCTTACCCTCTCTTACCATTGTAGGCCTAGCAGAAGCGGCCGTAAGGGAAAGTAAAGACCGAGTTCGCTCAGCAATTATTAACAGTGGATTTCAATTTCCGACTAAACGACTGACTATTAATCTTGCACCAGCAGATTTGCCCAAAGATGGGTCACGTCTAGATTTACCGATTGCTTGTAGGCATTTTAATTGCCTCTGGTCAGCTTCCGGAAAATTGTGCCGAAGATTTTGAATTTATTGGAGAGTTAGCGCTTGATGGTCATGTAAGACCAGTATCAGGTACTTTAACTTTGGCAATGGCTTGTCAACAAGCCAAGCATAAAATGCTTTTTCCACTTGATAATAGTCAGGATATTAGCCATTTACCTGACTTTAAATGTTATCCAGTGAGCCATTTAAAAGAAGTCTGTGAACATTTTCTGGGCACAAAATCTTTATCTTCGGTTGAGCCTTCAACTACATCAAATCAAATGCCTTATAAATTTGACCTTGCAGATGTAAAAGGTCAGCTACGCCCACGCCGTGCACTCGAAATTGCTGCAGCTGGTGGCCATTCCTTGCTCTTTAAAGGACCACCGGGAACAGGAAAGACTTTGCTTGCCTCAAGGCTCCCTTCAATTTTGCCGCCTCTTTCTAATCAAGAAACACTTGAAGTTGCAAGCATTTACTCTATTTCAAATACATCTCATACATTTGGTCAACGGCCATTTCGAGCGCCCCATCATACAGCATCCGCTATTGCACTCGTTGGGGGCGGTTGTAGACTTCCCTAATTAAATTTCAAATTTCATAAATAAATTTCATAAATTTCTGCTATAAATATTTTCGATAAATATATTATTAAGCAATTATTATATGAACTTCGTAGACATCTTTGGTGTAGAAAGAATTTCTTATCTTAACTCTTTAAGTTTAGAAAAAGTCTTTAAAAAAAACTCTGATAAACTCTTCACAGATAATGAATACGTGGTTGTATGGTATAGAAAAATATCAAATGAGGACAATAATGACAAAAAGTTTGTAGAAATATTGTTCATTAATATATCAACAAAGAAACCATCGAACTTCCAAATCTCTATTAATGTATCAATAAATTATCTACATAAAATAAGAATTGGTAGTATTTGGATCAATGGTAGATCAAATGAATATTTTAAGAATGAAATTTTCGACATTTCTATTAAAAATGAAAATTACAATATCAACTCATTTATAAGGATGACTTTAGATAAAAAAATAAATGATTACCCTTTCTTAGAAAGTGAATATCCTATTAGAGAATTATATTATGACAAGAATAAATTAATAAAAATATCATGGAACAATAAATCAATTATTATTCATCCACTGACATTTTTTATTACTCACTATGGTTATTCAACGGAAATAAAAAGAGTCCTACTCACATATCTATGGGGATACTCTGGTACTAATGAAAATACGGTACGCAGCTTACTCAACCTTTCAGATCATCATTATAATAATTCTACTGATAGTATTGTTGTACTACCAAATAAATGTACCGTTCGTGATGCAGTTTTTTTATATCACTTAAAGCATGATCCATATACCCAAGAGAAAGTAAAACATATCGTTAACGGAGCAAGACAAGCTTTAGTAAAGTCTGATTCTGGTTATGATTTTTATCCCACCATCAGTCCTTGGCACACTCAACAAATAGACTTAAGAATTTCAGGAATTTATTTAAATGAGTCAACAATACTTTGTACGGGAATTACAGCTATATCGGAGCCAACTGGAAGCGATATTACTTTATTAATGCCTCCTGTCTATAAGAAAAAAATAGAAGATATTAATGTGGAAGAAAATTCACAGGAAATCGCTATTAGATTACGACGAAAACAAGAATTAGAAAAAGTAGCGATTGATGATGCCAAGAAAATCAATAATTTACATATAGCAACTATTAAAGAAAAACTAGGTATTCTAGGTAATACGAGAACTATTAATAAAAATTATGAGATCAAGGAAAGCGGAGTAACTAAGAAATTCAAATTAATAAATTCTGATGAACCTAAAGATTATTCAGTCGGAGCTGGTGAAGGTGGAAATGGCCAAACCGGATTAGCTGATTGTTTTTATGAAACTAACAATGTATCAGATCACATAAAACCTTTTAATAATGAACGACTAGAAAAATTATGGGAACATGCCTTAGACCTTAAGAAAAGATATGGTGCAATAGTACATTGGTTTACTTTCAAAAAGGTTTTGTAGATAGTCCCTTATTTCGAACTATGTCAATGACTAACTGTCATATAGACAATTCTACAGACTATCCTAAAGAGGTTCTCATCTTAAAAGTTATTATGGAAAATAATGAATATATTGTTATTGATTTTGCAACAGAAAAAAATAGATCAGAACAGAATCAGAAAGCAACTCGAGGAATAGTTATTAAATTAGAAGAAAGTATAGAGTCTTTTTTAAATATCCAAAATGATAGCGGGCTTTCTTCTATCTTAATTCATATAGCTATAATGAACGGAGTAATAACATATGGCTATGTGGATAGCTTTAAAGGAAAGATGGCACTTTTCAATCATCGGGATGGACAAAAAAATAATTGGATTCTAAATGGTATTGAAAAAATTATTTAAATTAATTCTTAGATATTACTTTAATCTCGCAAATTAACCATATTATTTATACACTCAAAATACAAACAATATAAAAAAACAGCATGCGGAAATTTCATTTTCCCCATGCTGTATATAAAAATTACTATTAAATATAACTTAATCTTCAATCTTCACTTTTTCCTTTATATTAAAGATATTTTTTAATGATAATGCTACTGTTGCTTTACTTCCAAATAAAGCTGTAATTGGCATTAAAAACAAGGCAACCATAAGTACAACAACCTTCAAATAATTATAAAAATCAATATCAAATGAATATTTATAGCGCACCCACTCTATAAAAACGATTTCGAAAAAAATTGCAATGACATATACGCATGCTATCACTACAAAAAATAAGACATTATATTTTTCAATACGTTTCAAATTTTCTATAGAATATTTATAGAAAAGTTGAGCATTATTGTTTTCAATCTTTTGCTCAATAAATGTAGATGAAAAAGATTAGATCTTTTATATTATTCTTAAAATTCCAACAATTTCTAAACCTAGGAATAATAAGGCTATAATGAAATTTATCTGTTCCAAGATAATAATTAGTCGCATTTTGCAACTGAATAATTTCTTTAGGTAATTCTTCAATATATTTTATAAACTCATCCGCTTCATCACGGGAATTCTTAAAGTCATTCCGTCTAAGGGTTTCTCTAAATTTCTTTGAAAAAATTAATTTCCAAAAATACCTCACGAAACTCAACCCTAAGAGTGAAATAATCAACTGAATCCACTCCATAATTTTTCAATCCTTACAAATATATTTCACATCTAGTTTATTAAATTTTTAAAAAAATAGTTATAATTCTAATAAGTAAGTCACAAATTAACATTCATTTTGTGATATTAAAGGATATTAATTTTTGCATTTAACAAAACCAAGATATATACAAGAGTTCTGAATAATTATTAACTATTTTTCTTTTCAATATTAGAGATTTTTATAAATTCTGAAATCTGTAAATTAAGTACTTTCAACCAATCATACAACTCAATGATATCTAGTCTTCGATCTAAATTTTCAACTTTAGCTACATAGGATTGATGTTTTTTTAAAGATGCAGCAACTTGTACCTGAGTAATATTTCTTTCCTCACGTATAGAAATTAGACATTGAATTAGATCAATATATCTTGGGTCATGTATTGAGCTCATGACTAAAGATGGTGTACTATTTTTAAAAATATCCCAAAATAGGATATTTAGACCAATGTAATGATTAATATGACCAAAAGACAAATTCTACAGAGATTGTTTTTACGTTTTCTTATGAGAAATACATTCCATAATCAATCTTTTACTGAAATATGGTTGTTATTTATAGGAACAAAGAACTCTCTGAATAAGAATGAAAATTTTGAATTAATTCATAGCTTTTTTAAACAAACTTTAGAAAAGGAGTACTTTACCGTGGATACAAATAGTATTCCGCTGAAATACACCTCGAAATATCACGTTTATCAGTTAAAAAAAATTTGTTTACCAGTAGAGATGCAAAAGTCTTTTGAATCTATTTATGAAAGGGTTCACCAACTCAATAGGGTTCTACAACAAGGTGAGCTCGAAATTGAATACCTGCATGAATGCTTTAATGAATATCCAACTATACGATTTCAAATTGAAATCTTGATTCAGCAGAAGCAAGAAAATCTATTTTCCCTGCAGTCAAAATTAAATGTTCTGAAAGAACTAATTCAGACCTTTTAGCTTATATGAAGTACAAATTTTCAAGATTTATAGTTCAGATGCTTATTAAAAAAGAGAGGAAATTTTGAAGAAAGATATATTTTTTATCAAATTATTAATGACTCCAGCTTTGTATGTTTTGGGAATAACGATGGCTTATGCTGGGCTATTTTCTAAAAGAAGACTCTAATGCTGAATGCTATACAGTAAATCAAGGTATTCCAACTCAGTCAGAACGCTGCAAAGTAATTTTTGCTGTATTAAATGAGGATGGAAATAGTGCTGTAACCACTTATAAAAACCAAATTTTTCGTATGGTTAACTATATTCATTGTGATTCTGATCAAGCGAAATCCTGTTATGTGGAGAATGAAACTCTCGCATTTGGGCGACCGAAGCAAATAAATGAATCAGAATATATGTATCTAAAAGAAGAAGATGCTCACACTTATTATCGCAATAAAATAAAAAAACGCATGTATGTAAAAGAATTATCTAAACCAATTAGCGATTCATGGGCAACTTGTATGCAGAGTAAATCTTACGATTTTTGCATACAAAGCAAATACTCTATAGAGAAAATTCCAAAACTACGAAATGAGTTCTAAATAAATTTTAAAGGTCGTCTTTTATGAAATCTTATAAGTTCTTGGCTTGTATTACTCTACCTCTAGCATTTAGTGCCTGTGAATCAATTCCAAAAAATATGCACAATTTAAGTTCAACTTTAAATAATAGTATTAAAAATATTAATGAGATTCTAGTTGGACCTACATCTACAACAATTGGTGAAAAGAATTCCCAAATAAAAATAGAAAATCGATCAGGAATGTTAACAAATGCACAGTGTCAAAATGCACAAGGTAAAACAAAAGCTCAAATAGAGGCCCTGGCAAGCGAAAAACTTACAGATGCTAGAGCATATTCATTAAATTCTTTTGCAGTAACATACAATTTCCAAATCAGTGATCGAGTCAGTCGATATGGAATCAATTCTGCTTCTAAAGCAATTTGTTCTCTTACTTTTGATGGAAATCAGCCTTTTCTAAAGTATTGCATTGGAGCATTATCGGTTAGATATAATGTTTTGGAATATAATATATGGAAGTTAATCACTCTGTCTCATCAGAAGATATTCAATGCGATATCTGTGATAGACCAACTCAATCAAATTATGGTGTATTGAAATCAAAATGGGATTCAATCTTCCCTGATGATGAAAAATATGAAGTTCATTTATGTAAATCATGTTTCTTCGCTACACTTTCTTACTTAAAAAGTCAGAAAAAATTGCATCATTTATTTGACGAAAACTTTGATTTTATCCAGCTGGATAATCTTGGCTTGAGCTAAAATCTAAACTTAAGCTTGTATCACTACTATGAAATTAGGTAACTGAGCTCAATATATTTAAGGAATAAAATAATGGAAAAAAGCTCTTTAGGCCATAATCTAGTTGAGTTGTATAAGAACTCGATACAAGGTCGCCTTTTTGTAGTTGGTGATCTCCATGGTTGCTATACATTACTTATGAATAAATTGCATGAGCTAGAATTCGACTTTCGGCAGGACTTATTAGTCTCTGTTGGAGATTTAGTAGATCGTGGTACCGAAAATCTTGAATGCCTAAGTCTTATTGATAAACCTTGGTTTAAAGCAATCCGTGGCAATCATGAACAGATGTGTATTGAAGCAACAATTGATGTAGAAATGAAAGACATGCATGCTCATCATGGTGGCGCTTGGTTGTATGAGTTGCCCATTCATCAACAACAAATCATTGTTGAAAAATGTCGAAGTTTACCCATCATTCTTGAAATTCACTATAACCAAAAGATCTATGGATTTGTCCATGCTGATATACATATCAATGACTGGGAAAAGTTCAAACAAGAAATTCTTAAAGATAACTATTTTATTGAAGGTGAACAGTCAGCTATACAAGTCGCTTTATGGCATAGAGGTCGTGTTCGCCTTAGTCAATATGACCCTACTTATAAAAAGGTTACAGGAATTGATGCAATCTATTTTGGCCATACGGTAGTAAAAAAACCTGTTCAACATCAGAACTGCTTCTTCATTGACACTGGGGCAGTTTTTGGAGGCTCCTTAACAATTTTAGAAATTTAAAGTGATTCCCTCTTGAATAAACTAGGACCGTCACATTTCATAGAATTAAAATTCAGTGATGGTGTACGAGGAATTCATATAACATAAATCTTGGCCCCACAAACACTTTCATTTTTATTAATAAATCATAAAGTTAAATATAATTTCCCTTTTATAAAAAAACCAAAGATTGTTTTAAGAAAAAGTAATTTTGATATATGATTTAGTATTTCATACATTAAAATTATTAAAGATGACAGACGTACTTATTATTTGTGCTTTACGTGATGAATATAATGCCTTACTACAGACGCTAGATGGTTCAACTTCATGGAAAGAAGAATTTGTGGATGGATGGACAATTGCCAAAACAACATTAGCAAGTCCATCTGGGGCACTATCTATAATGGCTACTTGGCAAAATTTTATGGGCCGAGAGCAAGCAATTGCTGCAACGACCTCTTTACTTCAACAAGAAAAAAACAAAATAAAGTGTATCTGTATGACTGGTATTTGTGCAGGAAGAAGAGGTAAAGTTCATCTTGGTGACGTTATCTTTGCTGATAGATTATGGTCATATGATGCTGGTAAATCTGTCGTTATTGAAGGTGTCGAGATTTTTCAAGGAGATCAACTCCAATTTAGGCCTAATCCTAAAATTTTACAGCGAATGCAAAGCTTTAAACTTGAAGAAGAAAAGTGGTTAGAATTGAGGCCAACATACTCTTTAGACTATCAAGAAAGATGGTTGATTTTACAGTTACTTGAGGGTAACCAACCAACTAATAACGAAATATTTAAGACTTATTGTCCTGGTTTCACTGAAGTAGTTAAACGCTTAAGAAGCGTAACTGGGTTACCGCCACAGGGTTTTCATTTAACTGATGCAGGGTTAAAAGAAGCAACAAAATTAAAAGAAGAGTCGCTTTTTGGTCTAACTAATGATCCAGATTTTTCATTCCATATTGCACCTATGGCAACAGGTAGTACTGTTAAAGAAGATGAAAATATATTCAATTACTTAGCTGACCGGGATATGCGTAAGGTTTTAGGAATAGATATGGAAGCAAGTGGATTAGCTGCTTTAGGTGAGATATTAAATATTCCTATCATAATTTCCAAAGCTGTTTCAGATTACGGTGATACTTTTAAAGATGATACGTATAGACATTTTGCATCTCGAGCTGCAGCAGAATGCTTGATCAAACTCTTAATTAATTGCTCTGATTTAATCCTAGATAAGCAAAGAGATAAATGAGCTTACCTCTGAAGTTTCCACCTTATCTAACAAAGGTCTAATTAATGAACTATCAAGTATATATTATGATGTAAACAGTATAAGAAGTATTTGGGTTAAATCAGGAGGTAAACCTTCAGACATTTCAAATATCTCTAATATTTCTGATCTGTGGTTTGAATTGATACACAAAGCCACTAATGGGGCAAATGTTACTATTAATAATTTGATTAAAAATATTTTAATAGATTTCCCTAACAATAAATTACTGCAGCAATATGTAAATTAAGTTGGAATTAACTAATGAGTATGACTTTTCAAGAAGCTTTAAAAATAGCAGGTTGTTTTGATAAACAAATTACTGAAAGTGATGATCGCTTTAATAAGGTAAATGCTGCAGCTGAAGAATTTACAAAAATATGAAATCTAATCTATTAATTGATGGATGTCATACTTTAATTAAAGAGTCATTTTTGAAACAAACTTAGCAATGCAAGCCGCATATACTACATTAGAAAAACACTGGACGAATATTAGTTATATTTATCTAGATGAAAAACCTAATAGATTACTTACGGCTATGGTTCTATATGCATGTATAAAACTTGCTGAAAAGGATAAAAGTCACGCATCTAAATTGGTATTAAGTATAATTGATCTTTGGCCATATTTATCAGGTAAAGACCATCATATGATTCTTACTAAAGAACTAATTGATGAATGGAATATAAAACTTAATGCTCTATCTTATTGCACTTACAAAGAAAAATTAACTTTCAAAAATTTGAAAAATAAAGATTTTAATAGTGAAGACATTCTGAGTGAAGATGAGATATCTGCTGAAAAAATTGCAACAACTTTTACAAGTACATTTAAAGAACTAAATGAACAAATCAATTCTGGCTTTACAGTACTAGAAAGCCCTTTTAAATACCAGAATGAACAACTAGACATACTCTGGTGGTATGAAGCTAAATATTCTCAAAGTTTTTATAAAAGTTATAGAGAAATTGATCATCTACTTAATCCACTGGTAATGGCAGTAGATTTACTACAGCTGCTAAAAGGACACCCAGCCCCTGTTAGTTCAACTTATATTCTGGCTGAGTCAATTAGCCAAATTGAAAATTCTAATTACGGGAAAAAGTATCCATTAATAGAGATCCTAGTAGAATTAGAGAGAGTAAAGAGGAACTTTTATCTAAAGAAATATTTAGTAGTCTTAAAGTTTCTGAAAATCACAATTACTTAAATATAAGGGACCTAATAATTTCAGCATTTAAAACTGATATCGATTTAGAAGATTTAAAGAAACAATGTATTGTCCCAATAGAAGAAATATCTTTGCCAGATTTAGCGAAAGCTATTTATAGACAAGAGCAAGTTTATGAATTTTAGGAATAAAAATGGATAAATGTAGTAATCCAGAATGTGGCATTGAAGATGGTATAAGTTGTGAAAAGGGTTATCTCAAAGCATCTGACTGTGAATGTTTCATTAAAACTGATGGAACTGATGAACCATTAATTGATGATACATCCAAACCTTCTTATAAAGTTTTTGGAGTGGAATACATCTAGGATTCAAGGGCCTTCAGAAATTATCGGATATTAGAAAGCCTTTAATTATTGGGATAGTTGGACCAGCAGAAGCAGGAAAAACTACACTATTACTGTCATTATATTTACAGATTTTAAATGGTAAAAAATTAAGTTTTGGTGATTTCTGGGCAAGTTATACCCTTGAATCATGGGAAGCATTAGCAAAAAACTCTAGGTTCTCATCTCCACTATCATCTCCAGACTTTCCTCCCCGAACTCCAAGAGGAGATGCAAGAACTCCTGGTTTTTTACACTTATCTTTTCGAGATAAAAACGATGTAATTCGTGATCTAATATTTATAGATGCTCCAGGAGAATGGTTCAATCAATGGGCAACAAATCCCCAATTAGCTAAAGGTGCTGATTGGGTAATAACTAATTCTGACTTACTTATTATAACTTCTGATTCAGAAAAACTTTCTCACAAAGACGCTAAAATTCGTGGAAGTACTAGGCATGATATCTCAAGTATTTTTGATCGCTTAAGAGACTATCAGTATGCAAAGCATGTTGCTTTAGTTTGGACTAAAGCTGAAGCAGATAATAATGTTCCTAAAACGATTCGTGATTTAATCATTCGTAACCTTAAGTCAATTAATTTCTGCACAACATCTAACCACCATTGTTCAATAACACAACCTAATGAAATGTTTACTATAATTGATGAATTGATGGCAAATGTTTCAGTAAAACACTCAGAAATTATCGATCCTATTATCGGTAATTCTATATTTGAAACATTTAGAGGAAGCCATGGATAAAACTAATTCTATTATGGTATTGGGAAAGCCAAATAGTGGTAAAACTGTTTATTCAGCACAACTATATGGAAGATTAACCCGTGGAGTAGAACAACAAATTACTATAAGAAATACTCCAGACAATCTTGATATCTTTCAAGAAGCTCTGGAAAGATTAGCTATGGGTACTAATCCGCAAAGAACAACATCCTCACAATTTGCAAATGTTTCCTTGCCTCTACTCATCAAGGGTGATAAAGAGGTGGATCTTACTTGGTTTGACTATGCTGGTGAGCAATTAACACATATTTTTGAGAGCAGATCAGTAAATGAGAAATGGATTGAGTCTTTAAACACGGCGAATGGTTGGATGGTATTCATCCGATTAAATGATGAAAACAAATACAAACATAACATTGAGGATTTACTAGCAAATAGAGATATCGTCAAAAATAGTATAAAGCCAGAATCAGATACTGTAGATGCCAATGTTTGGTGGATTGAATTATTTCAAATAATTCTTCATATTTGTAATTTAAAAAAGAGCCAAAGAGTTTCTAAACCCAAACTTGCAATTGTATTATCTTGTTATGATCAGATACCCAACTCAACAGGTACTATACCTAAAGAAGTTTTTGAAACAGAATTACCTTTATTAAATCAATTCTTAAATTCGAATTGGGAAAAAGATAAAATTTCCATATGGGGTCTATCTTCCCTAGGCAGATCTTTAAATGGAAGATCACAAAATGCTTTCGTGGATCATGGACCTGAAAATCAAGGATGGATTATTCCACCAAATACACATGAAAAAATTCTGATCTAACTTCACCTATAGTTTGGATTTACGGTTAATAATAATGGATACAATACTTTGGCCCAAATATTTAGAATTTGGTTACACTTCTCGCGGCCATAAATTAGTTTCAGGAACAGACATTGAATTTCCTGTAGAACTAATTAGTCTCACAGATATTCCTCCAAGTCAGCCCACAACTTGGCGTTATACTCTTAATTGTGGGCCAATTGGTAGCTAATACGCTATTTGGTGTACAAAACCAGATTTAAGTCAAACAAGATCTGGTTCTGAAAAGTAAAGTAGCAATTTGGCCCATCAATCAAGTATCTGAGCATGAAAAGATAGATAATGTGATCAATACGTTAGTTGGCGAGAATATCGTAAAATCCTCTTTATCTCATGATGAATGTTTAACTATATTAAATACACTTATAGATTCAAACATTGTATGTTTAACAAGTGATTTTAAAAAATGGCCAGATATTATAAGTTTTTTATGGGAAACTCTATGGCCAAATTCTCGTCAGAATTTATCTCTTCATTGTGTTTTCAAAGAGCAAGATACAACTACTCTACTCAATCCGACATTATATTGTATATTAGGAAATTATGATTCATCTTGGTTAGATAAATATAATAAAATTGAAAATGATAGTGAAAAAGCAATAAAAAACATTGTTAAGTATTTATTAAACAAGCAAGGAGATAATTTCTTATTTTTCAAAGAATTGATATGCGAGTACAACAAACTAAATGAATTAAAAATTGTAGAAAAAATTATTAATAGTCATATAGAGTTTAAGCAAAGCCCCAACACATCAAATGCTATAAAACTATTAAGAACTTGTTTATCCTCAAAAAAAGAAAACAATCAATTAATTATAAATCTAGTTACTAAAAGTATAGATTTTATAAATAAAAATATAGAAAACTTAGATATTGATCAAATTTTTACTCTTGGAAATATACTTTTAACACCAGGCTATAATATTGAAATTCAAAACTGGATGATTTTAAGTATAGAAAATAATTTTAACATAAATAAAATTGAGAAAATTCTAAGAACAGCTAATGAAAAAAAGCACATGAATGGTGGAATAAGGTAATTTTAGAAGGTTTTAATCATATTATAAATGAGACAAATATATTAGCTTCAAAATATTTAACAATATTATCAAATCCTATAATTTCAGAAATTATAGCAAAAATGATAATTGATAAAAAATCATTTGAAAGTAAATTATGGAGAAACTCCACTTTCTCAAAAGAGAATGTTACTGCAAATTTCTTGAATTTTTGTATTACAAATGATTTATCCTATGTTCATGCATTAGCTGTAGGATATTTATACAATGCTGAAGAATCCCTTGAATACCAATTAAGCTTTAATAGCTCAACAAGTTTACAAGCTTTAGTAGATAATTTCCTAACTCAGAAATTGTTTACTCTATTATTGAAACAAAAAAATTAGAACTCCTACCATATATAACAGATAGAATTATATTAGATGGAAAAATCTTAGACAGGATTGATTTAGAGGATCATATTTGGGTTAAAGTCTGGCTAAATTGTTTAAATTTAAACAATAAAATCCTACCGAATAAAGAAACTAAAAAAGTATTATATTACATATATTTTAGAAAAAATTATTAGCATCACTCCTGTCTATGAGGATTTTAAGAAAATAATTCAAATACTTTATATTGATGATGAAATATCTACTATCGTTCTTAATTATGAAAAAAGACCATTAATATGGTCAAATATTAGTTCCCCTCAAAAGGAGTTAATAATAAATAATGTTGCAGAGAAAATATTAACACTATTGCTGGTTAAAAATATTAGTCAACCAGAACCATTACTTAGTCAAAAAATTATTCAACTTGCTCAACAAAAATCCTCTCTTCCCCCTAATGCAATTATACAATTAATTCAATGGAATTCTATAAGTGAGAAAACCGCAAGATATTTATTAAGTCATGGTAATTGGGAAAAACATGCAAATCTAATTGGCAAAGTTATTAGTGAAAACAGTTGGAAAGGTATCGCTAAAGATATTTACTCATCTTATAAAGATGGAAAAAGATTTTTAAGGATACTATTCCTCATATTAGAAATTTACTATCCAAAAAAGATAGATTGAAACTGAGATTATTTGAAGCAAGAAGTTTCCCTACATCTAGAACTATTATTTCTCCTCAAGAAATTGATGAAATAGTTATAGAACTCTGCACAGAACTTTTCCCTGAAAGGTTGAAAACTATATGGCTGATGGCGGGAGGAAATACTAGCGATTTAATCACAAGTGGCACCATTTATGATCAATGGGTACATGCAATAAAATCTGCTTCAAATGGAAAAACTCAAGATTATCCTAAAAATATAGCAACCATTTTGTATCAAGAATTCCCACATAATAAAGAAGTAAAACAGCTTGTTGAAATTTTAGAATAACTGATATGAAAACTATCTATTATTTGCTATAAGATCTATTTATCAATTATTTAATTATGGCTTACTTGAAATTTTAAATATCATTATATAGTTTACAAAATTAGGAGATGAAATGTTAAATTCAGATCAAAAAAAAATTAAATTAATCTTACTAGAAATTGAAAAATATCAATCAATTTAAGAAAAAGAATACATAAAAGAGATAAGCAATTATATTATGGTTTTATTGGTATCAGCACTATTTCCTTCGTTTTTTCATTAGTTTTAATAATTTCAGGTGCATTTTTTAAAAATCAAGATCTAATTGTACTTGCTTTTATATTTATATTTGTTTCAGAAATTTCTTTATTAATTAGTACTTTAGTTGATATTTATCAATCACGCAAAAATCTACATTCTTTTATTAAAGAACCTGAATCTCAATTATTAAACAATACAGAGACAAACACTCGATCAAAAATTAAGTTTTTTACCAAAATTATTAAAATTTAATTTAGATGATCTAGAATTATCTAAATTAGAAATAACTTATGAAAAAGAACATTTTGATAGAAGAACTTCTATTATAACTGGCACCATTGATAAAATAGGAATTTTCCCAACAATTTTAGCAACTTTTATACTTATCCAAACTCAATTAAGTAATATTCACGTACAAAATTTTTTAAAAACACATCCAAACTTTCAGTTTTACTTTTTTATGCTTTGATATTTATTGTAGTATTATTTCAAATAACTTCAGTATTTAATAATTTCACATCTCTAAAACTTCAAAAATATGATTAATGCACTCGACTACGCCATTAAGAAAAAGAAAGATGGTTAAAGCCATCTTTCTAAAATGGATAGGGTATAGTATATTTATTAGAATACACTTCTACAATTAAATAACTATTCTCACATATATAATTATATTCTTTATTTCTATAAATTACGTTATGAAAATACTCCATTGATAACCTTACCCATCTTATTTTATCCTCCTTTAAAAATTCTGTACCTTTACTAAGCTTAAATAATTCTTTCTCTAAATAAATGCGCCTCTTTAGCTTGAAAACACTATCTTCTTTTTTTATACATTTTAAATTTAACTTATAATCATTGTTTATAAATGACAAGAATCCAGAGAGTGTATTTCTTTGCCCATATTTTTCTACCAAAAAAATATTGACCTGCTCTTGATTAATTATTTCATTATTTTTTAAATCAAATTTAAGCATAATATCTATTGCTGGTTGCAGTGCCATTCTTACAGTCTTTATTCTTATTTTCTCTCTTTTCAACTTATCAAGTAAATAGATGTAATATTTATTTATACAAACAGGAATTTCACCCTTGAATTTATTAAGTAAACTATTAATTCTAGTTAGTTCAGATAGTTCTAATTTTGCGTCTTCATCTACTTCATAATCTAATGTACTATAAAGCCATTTCATTACAACTAAATTTTTCCGAAGTCCTAAAGGTTTAAAATATTCAAGAAGGCATTGATAGTCAGGAATTATAGACCACACCCTATCACATGTGATAAAAAAATTTATATATTTATTTACTCTCATACTAGCTATGTTACTTTTATATTCTAAACTTAACCATTTAATAAAATCACAATATTGCCTTTTAATTACATTCGAATAAAATATATAGCAAGAAATTCTCATATCATGCTCAGCTTTATTTAACCAATAGCAGTCCCAACAATATGTCCCAAAACTAGCAGACATAGTTTTCTTACATCTCTTACAATTCACCTTTTCATACAATGCGCACTTTTCGCATCTTTCGCCTCCTTCGGTCGTTATTAGTTTTCTATATTTCCTACACTCTGGGCATGTTTTATAGCTTTTCTTTCTATAGCAACTGAGGCAAGTAACTCTATTATAATTCTCTTTATCTCTAAAAATGCTTCTATTTAATTGATAACATATATCACATATTTTTTTCTCTTTAAAATAGTTCTGATAACAACTCTTACAAACTCTTCCATATTTTGTAGTTGAACCATACTTGAATACCGATTTTCCGCAACGAATACATGGTTGCTTTCTTTTACATTTTTCACATATTGAATGCTTTTCTTCTTATGTAATCTTGCATTTAGGCCACAAGTCATACATTTTTTCACAATAAACCATGTTTTATAACAATTAATGCAATAAATCTCGCCTTTATAACGACGATGAACTTTTTTAGGATCTGGCTACACCAATCACATTGTTGAATATTATTTCGGCTTACGCTTTTCATAAAATTCCATACGCTTGAATTTCTTTTCTAATGCTTTCCATTCTTTTGATATAGTTTTCTTACTTTTAATTCCATTCGAGACTCTTGAATAAGGCTGTACCTTAGTCAGGTTAGGAAGATATTGATAGATAGAGTAAAATCCTATCGGAATTGTCATATTCTTTGACCAATAAAAACTATTTTGTTTTACATTATATTTTATTAATGTTTCGACCCATTGCTCTCTACTCACTTTCAATAACAACTCAAGAATTGAGAAGAGTTCACATCTTGAAATTATAGGTAAATAATTTATACCCAATGGATCTAAAGGTAATTTTATTTTATCCAATGGAATTTTAAATTCATTAAGTACCTTCCCAAACATGTAATTCGGATTTTCACATCCTTTTCTTATTATATTTAGAAAAAATAATACATTTTGAAACCAATCTTTAAATTTTAATTCTTGCCCTAAAAATTCTCCAAAACCATTTAAATAAACATTTTGAGCTTTTAACTGGAATTCATAGGCTTGATATTTCATTTTGATATCAAAAATTTGTTGTGATTCATCTACTTCTAGTTTTTTATTACAACTTGAGCAATGATTAATATTTTTTTTTGAGATCTCTATAAGTTGGGGCTGATAAACTTCACCACAAGAATAACACCTATTCTGTAATAAGACTTTATGTTTGAGACAGAAAATATTCCAAGTAAAACGCCAATTTACTCTTAAATATGGATCTAAATTTTCATTTAAGAAACAAATTGGACAATACTGATATCCTAAAAAACTCAAACGATTTCTTTTTGCTAACGGAACAATCCAAGAGGTATTTTTTTTATAATAATCTCCACCATATTCCATATGCTTATAGAATTTATAAAGCGTATGAAACTCAATCATTTTTTCAATATCAATACTAGCAAGTTTAGAAATATCTTTATTTATAGCTGAATCGATATAATCAAATCCTTTATCTAAATCATATGTCCAGAGCCTGTGATTCCCCCAATAATATTGAGTGAATATAAGTGGAGAACATCCCTGGTTTAATGCCGCACGAATCATCCATGAGTTAATACTTTCATCTTCGTGAAATGCTGTTTGAATAGGTAGTCTACTTACTTGATAATTCTTCTTATTCCTTGAGTCGGTCTTAACCATGACTTATCCTTAATATTATTAAGAGTAATAATTTCTTCTCCATTTTTTATCGCGTCACTTGTACATTCAACTAATAGTCTATGAACATTCCCGATATTGCCTTCACTGATATGATGTATCTTTGTTGCAAGGTCCGAATTTTGTAAATTAGAAGCCTTTTTCAGAGGCAATATTTTTTCAAAGCTACCCAATAATCTTTTAAAATCATTATTGTTAGACCAAATTGGAATTTCAACAACATCAAAACGGCTTGCATGCTGGGGATCTGTATGCAATACCCTTACAGCATCTTTAGTACCAACACCCACAATAGGAATTTGAAGTTCATTACAAATTAATTTTATAGTATTCATTATTTGTCGTTGTTGTCGCGGTGTTCCAGTCAATAATGAATGTATTTCATCAATAATTAACATACTCACATGTAATTCTCTGAATGCATGTAAAACTTGATATCGCAGCTCTATAGAAGGTCTCGTTGACCTATAAGGTAAACCCAAAAACTCTATCAAAGTAATATATAAATCCTTCTCACTAGCAGAAGGAGGGGCTTGGATAGTGACTACGGGAATAACAGCATCTTGATTATCATTCAGATATGTAGAGCCAAACTTCTTATTAAAATGATTAATTAAAGTTGTTTTACCATTATTAGAATCACCAATAATTAATAAATTAGGCATTCTAGGTCTTTTAGCTTTATTCATTAAACCTTGTAAATTATCGATTACTAAATTTGCTGTTGAATAGCCAATCCATCGAGGCTCCTCTAAAAATGCAAGTTTTTCTTTTTCCGAGCGAAATAAGATATGCCTAAATTTTTCATGCACATGATGATATTCTTGCAACATTATTCAATATCCTCGTAAAAACCAAACCCTTGATTACTAATATTTTCTTCAGTACTTAACGACTCAACTATTGGAATATTTTTTGTAGCGTTATCCTCATATATATTTTGAGATTTTTTATGGATTTTTTTACGTTGTTCCTGTCTACGAATCCTTTTTTGTGCTTACTTCTGCAATCTCAATCAAAGACTGCATTTCATCCCAAGCTTGATAAATCAATTGTTCATTTACAGTATGGTGTTGAGTTCTGACTATTTTTAAGATCTGTTTAAATTCCCATATGCTTAAGCAAGGTAAAGCCTGATTTGCAAAAGGGACTTTAAAATATTTTTTAAGGAGAGGATCAAAAAACCAGATCTTACTAATATCTCGAGGATCACGGCGAAAGATATATTTTTGAGCTTTCCCATTTTCATCTATTTTATTAATATATGGATTTAAACAGGTATCATAATATTTAAGATTATCTATACATACACCTGTATGCTGAATTGTACGCTTCCAATAAGGCATGAAGTCTAAAATAAGAGTCTGTTCATCTGTGGGAAAAGCTGGAAGGCCTATCCCTTCATTCATAGAATCTCCAAATATTCCAATTTTCCATTTCTGGATTGGTGCCATATTTAAAGCTGTGTGTTCACTCAAGTGATAAACTTTAGAGATGTGAAGTGCAATATATTTCTCGAACTCATCGAAAGTGAAAATTGCATTTTTTTCAGAGTCATATTCTATACGTTTAGATATATTAGAAAATGTAGTACCTGGAATTTCATGGATCTTCTTCATGAAACTACCAATCAACCTTTCTATATGTCCTCCAAATTCAGGTCTTGCTAAGGGTCTAAATTCAATATTAATCCCATGTAAGGCACAAGATTGTTTTAAATTTAAAGAACGAAAGTCTGAACCATTATCAACATGAATTTTGATAGGATATCCATACACTGGCCATTCAACATCAGTTATTCCTAACTCATGTAACAATTTATCTTTAGTTAAGATGCTTCTACTTAAACACATTGCAACAGATGTCACAGAGGGTGCATCCAACGAAATATAAAACCCTGTAATCATTCTGCTATAAACATCTATAGCTAAAGTAATCCATGGTCGCCCAATAGGTTTTCTATATTTATCATCTACTAATATTATGTCAGCAGAAGTATGGTCTATTTGAATTACACTTAATGGATAGTCTGCATCAGGAAAATGTCCTGGTTTTGGTGTATATCTATTTCGCGCTTTCTCTCGAAAACCTCTACCTTTTAAATATTCTTTTTCAGATATTTGATTAACTCTTAAACGGATTGCATTCTTACTTGGCTTCTTTACTTTCAGTTTATTACAATGCCTATATATTTCTCTTATAGTGGCTTCTACTGAGGGGCGCTGCTTTGTCAAATAATAGTCCCGTATCACCTCTCTTATTAACTGATCACTATCATTATCTAAGCGAATTTTCCCTGTTGACCAACCTCTTTTTTGATCCAATAAAGATACAATTGACCCAGTTGCTTCAAAAGCAGAAATCCAATTCCGAATTGTTCTAGTACTTACATTACATTCAATAGCTCTTTTTTCTAACCCCCTTGTTCCGAGATAATCACTATTTAAAGATAAAAAAGGTTGTATTGCTTCATATTTAAATTGAGCCTTTTCCCAATCCTCATCACTAATCAAATTAGAATCAATACTTATATTTGCTCCATCATTTTTAATAACATTCCTAAACTCTTGAATTGACTTTAATTTATTTTCATTAGTTTGCAGATTTTTAAAAAGACCTTGATTAATATCAATAACTTCGATGAGCTGATACTCAATATTATCTATTGTATTTAGATAAATACTTCCTTTATTTATTTTTATATGTGAGCGCTCAATACTAAATCCAGCAGAACAATTTAAGTTTTGTATTTCATTCACACCACACCTCGCTTAATTCTGTAAGGTCATCCCAATAATCGAATTCCAAATGTTTATTAGCCAATAAATGAAAAATTAAGTTTCTACCCGTATTTCTATATAATGATCCTTTAAAAAAGCGTTCAAGTAGATAACCAATTGTGGTTCCCCCCATTAATCGTACTTGTTCAAGAACACATCTCTTTTCAGATTCATCAAAATAAGAATTCTTATATCTATTAATATAATTTATATTTTTCAATGCCTTATGTCTAATTCTACTTTCATCATAAATTTTAAATCTGAAATCTTGCTCTTTACAATATTGAAGTGTTGCTTTCCATTTATCAGACCAGTCTCTCCAATTCTTTTTCCATTCAGCTAAAGGCTTTACTTCAACAATCATAGGCTTAGTTTCATAGTATGTATAATTACCACCAGTATAAAATTGAACAAAATAATCAGGCGTATATTCATATTCAATTCCATTTTTGAAGAATGGAATCGATATAGGTTGCGCCACCAAGTCAATAATATCTTTTCTAAAAGCATGAAAAATCAAAAAATCTCTTTCTAATGTTGATTCAAAAGGCACATATGAACCATGAAAGCAGATTTGACCTGATACACTTCTTCTTGTTGGCTTGATAACCCGAATTTGTTCAATTTTTGCATGCTATTTCCTATAATTTATATAAAATTGAAATCTATTAGGGGTAAATTGAGAAAACTATTTCTATAAATTTGAGTTAAAAGAGCCTCCAAACAGGTGTTTTGTGAAGTTAAATTGAGTATATTACAGCGGTTCTCACCCTAAACCAGGCGAAATTACATTATCGCATTTAGGCGTGCTCTTTTTAGATGAACTTCCCGAGTTTGATAGAAAAGTATTAGAAGTTTTACGTCAGCCGCTTGAGTCCAAAGAAATCATTATTTCACGAGCAGCTCGGCAAATTACTTACCCAGCTAACTTCCAACTGATTGCAGCGATGAACCCCTGCCCATGTGGTTATGCATTTAACCAAGATAGTCGTTGTCAGTGTTCACCTGAGAGTATTAAGCGCTATCAAAACCGTATATCGGGACCTTTACTTGACCGTATCGATTTACATATTGATGTGCCACCATTAAAAGCTCAGGAACTGCAAGATCCAACGCCGACTGAAGACTCTACAGCAGTGCGACAGCGTGTGATTTCTGCTTATGAACAACAAATGCAAAGACAAAATTGTTTAAATCAGGCGCTTTCGCCAAAACAGCTAGAGCTACATGCTGTACTTGATAGTACTTCTCAACGAATGATTGAAATGGCTCAACAACGTTTAAATTTATCGGCCCGCGCTTATCATCGGGTTTTACGGGTTGCTCGTACAATTGCCGATTTAGCTCAAAGTGAGATGATTCAAAGCACTCATCTTACAGAAGCACTCTCCTATCGGGGTAATCATTCTTAAAATAAAACAGCGGATTACGAGTCCGCTGTTCTTCAAAAAGAAAAAGCGGGCAAATAAACCCGCTTTTTTTACAACATAAAATTAGAATGTTTTAGTTAAACTAAATACTAAGCCTGTGTCATACGGTTTTTTACCAGCATCGGTCATACCAGAAGTGCTAATGTCTGTACCCACAACATCTAGCTCAGCGACAATACCCAAAATATTATAGTTTACGCCAACTTTATAATCGATATAACTATCGTCTTCACCTGGTCCACCCGCAACCACAAGTAAAGAGTCTTTATTTTTAAGTTTGTTATAACCAACAGAAGCAAGTCCAGTGAAGCCTGTGTCTGCGATTGGTGCTGAATAACCTAGGTTAAAGTACCAGAACTCATCAGAGTGACCCCAATAGTCATCTGAATAGCTTACGCCCACACTCAGTGCATCACCTTTAAATAAAGAATCAGCAAAAGTTAATTTTCCATAAAACTCATTAAAGTCAAAACCAGTATCCCCATTGTATGGGTTAGTAAATTTTGAGTCAGAACCAATATAGCCATAATGAATTATACCCACGTCATAGGTTGGTGCCAGCTTATCTGACAGTTTTAATGTATTGGTATAACCTAAAGAGATATCTGTTTCTGTTGAAACGCCTGGTGTATTAAAGTCAACGCTTGAACCCCACAGCGCAACATACGCACCTGACTTATGAGAAAAGTGAAACCACCTTGAATTGCTGGGTTATTTGACGATTGTGTAACACCACGGAAGCGGTAGTCTGTAGTTGCCGCTACACTACCAGTCGCCGTGATGCCATAAAAAGATGGTGCTTCTTCAGCCATAGCCATGGTTGAACCAGCTGCGAAAATACCAAGACCTAAGGTCTTAAGTGCAAATTTCATCATTTTGATCTCCCCCATAATGAATGCACGATTTATGTATATAAAACACATTGTGTTACTTTAGCTTTAGCAATTGCTGTGCCAAGTTCATATTTCCGCTCTCTAAACATCATCAATATTGAAATCAAAATATCTCTACAATAAAATTTCCATTTAGTTTTTATAAAAATATATTTATAAAAAACAATATTATAAAACAATACTTCTATCCAGTTAAAAAAGAGCAACATAAGAAAACACCTTGTCGGAAATAAATTAGCGACATCAGCAGTATCCAATTACTCAATGTAAAATTTCTATTTAAACTTAAATAAGAGATATAAAAATTACGTAAATTTCTTAAAGCTGGCTTTTAATGGTCTGTGAATGGGCATTTTTTTTAATTAGATTTCTTTATTTTTTCTGTTTTAAAACTTATGAACTATTTTGGGTCTTTTTTAAGCGACAATATGAGTAAAAAGACTAATGCACAAAATTTATGCAGAATATCGCACTAATTTTGAACAACACCATTAAATTACATTGGCTTATTATAGTGATCTCTTTTTTGCACATCATGTATTAAAAATAATGTTATACAGTAACACTTTAGAAAGCATTGAAAATAAATCGTCGAAAAAAGCAACTTAAAATAAGATTAAAAAGTAAACATATCCATCAAAAAAGATCAAAAAATAAACACAAGAATCAACTATTTTTTGAGCTTTGAATATAAAATAAATGGTAAAAATCCACTAAAAAATAAATTACTTTTTCTATTTTAAACAATACATTAAGTATAAAAGCTTAATAGTAAATTTGGTAAACAACCAGTAACACATTAATCAATTTCTGCATAGCATATATAAAATAAAATCAACAAAAATATATCTTTTTTATAGATTACTTATACAATTGATGGAAATCCTAGGCCCTGAACAATAACAAGGCACAGGATTTATCGTTTTTATGAGGTTCTTTAAATATGCTAAATGCACAAAAACTTACATTAGCAGTTCTCATTTCTGCGGCAATAATTTCCTCAGCTCAGGCAAGCGAGCAAAGTGAGGCAAAAGGATTTGTTGAAGATGCGAACGGTTCTATTCTCTTCCGTACAGGTTATATTCAACGTGACAAGAAAAATAACGTTGAAGATGACACAGTTCATTTGCTCAATCAGCAATCGTTACGCTAGATTCCGGCTTTACCAAAGGTATCGTTGGTTTCGGTGTTGGTGCTGTTGGTGATTTTTCTTTCAAAATCGGTGCGAATAACAATAACGGCAACCAAATGATTCCTCGTTACAATGGTGTACGTGAAAATCCGTGTTTACGATCAATGGACACGTGGTGGCGGTAGCGTAAAAGCTCGTTTCTCGAATACCACCGTACGTTACGGTACTCAAGTACTCGATTTACCTGTTCTTGCAAGTAACACTGCACGTATGGTTCCTGAATATTTCACAGGTACATTGTTAACCAGCCATGAAATTAAAGATTTAGAAGTAATTGCTGGTAAATTCACTAAAAACCAATATTCTGACCAAATTGCGACTGACCAAAATGGTTTAGATAGTGCCATTGTTTGGGGTGCAAAATATAAGTTTGATGATCAATCTCAATGGTTCTTACTATGGCGTTGATGTAAAAGACAAACTTGATCGTCACTATGTCAATGTGAACTACAAGCAATTGCTTGCTAATGACAGCTCATTTACTTATGACTTCAGTGGCTATCATACTAAGTTTGATAAAAATGCTTCATTGTCATACGCAACTGGCCCAACTGGTGAAGACAAAACCAATAATATTTGGGCAATTTCAGGAACTTATGCAACTGGCCCACATAGTGTAATGTTAGCATACCAACAAAACAGTGGTAACATTGGTTATAACTATGGTTCGAACCAAGACGGCGGCCAAAGTGTCTATTTGCCAAACTCTTATTTGTCTGATTTCATTGGTAATGATGAAAAATCTGCACAAATCCAATATAGCCTCGACTTTGGCAAGTTAGGTGTATTACCAGGCCTAAACTGGACTACAGCTTATGTGTATGGTTGGGATATCAAAACATCTAACGGTGCAGATGACTCAAACGAAAGCGAATTCTTCAACCAAGTAAAATACACAGTTCAAAGTGGTTTTGCTAAAGGTTCAAGCTTACGTTTACGTAATTCAATCTACCGTGCTGACGACGCATATAGTACAGACTATATGCCTGACACTAATGAATGGCGTATATTCCTTGATATTCCTGTGAAATTATTTTAATTCACAAATCTATCAAGCATAAAAAAACCTACATCTGGCAACAGATGTAGGTTTTTTATTAAGCTCAGAATATCAATTGAGGCATTCTGAGCCTTATCAATTAAAGCTTATTTAGCAGCTTCAATTGCTTTTAACACTTCAGCTTTAGCAACATCAGCACCTTCCCAACCACTGATTTTTACCCACTTACCTGGCTCTAAATCTTTATAGTGACTGAAGAAATGCTCTACTTGGCTAATCAACAATGGAGGAAGATCGGTATATTCCTTCACGTCTTTATAAAGTGGAGACAATTTTTCGTGTGGAACAGCGATTAATTTCGCATCGATACCACCATCATCTTCCATTTTTAATTTGCCCACTGGACGGCAACGAATTACAGAGCCAGCAGCAACAGGATGTGGAGTTACAACAAGTACGTCTAACGGGTCGCCATCTTCAGACAAAGTATTTGGAACATAGCCATAGTTTGCTGGATAGAACATTGCTGTACCCATGAAACGGTCTACAAACAATGCATCAGAATCTTTGTCGATTTCATATTTAATTGGTGCTGCATTTGCAGGAATTTCAATGATGACATAGATGTCATTTGGGGCATCTTTACCTGCTGGGATATCGCTGTAACTCATATCAATACTCTTTCGTTATGAAGTCAGATGTAAAATCCACTCGATTATAGCGTGGATATCATCAAAATGATGCCGATTATACAATGCGCACACGTGAAAGTTGATATGAATGATGACAGAATGACACTCAAGTCAGTTTAATCGTGACCACTAATAAGAAGATTGGACACAATATAGATAAGAACCATACAATCGAGCGTAAAGTTGCCCAGTTGCTTAAATAGCAAATTCCATAAATGACTCTTAAAATAATATATGCCCAACCTAATCTCAGAATAAAATATTCCGGAACGACCATATATTCAGCCATTAAAATAGCCGTTAAGAATAAAGGCAGGCTTTCAAAACTATTTTGTTGTACGGCATTAGCGCGAGCAGCCAGACCAGTTGTTTTGGCAAAAAAAGCTCTCGGGTTTTGATTATCGGCAGGCTGAAAACCACCCGTAATTTTTGCAATTGCGGTAAATGCATATGGCAGTAAACATGCCACTAAAATAATATAGATAATGCCGCTGATGCCCTGCATAGTGCCATCCATCACTGAAAATACTGTTGATCATGCTATCATAACATTGCGTTTTTACCTGAAATTTTATGCAATCACTTGTCATCACTGTTTAATAGGGCCATGTATGCAACAACCTGATCAAAAAGAATTGTTTGAAGTCTTGGATAAGCAAAAACAGAATCAACTTCAGATAGATCGCATATTAAAGATCGTACTCCCTATTGTCGCTTTTTTACTGAGTGTGATTTGTGCAAATTTGAATTGGCAATCTACACTTGGCACCTTTGTTATTTTAACAATTACCTTTATTGCTGTTGGTATTAAACGACTTCCTTTGTGGCACTGGCTCATTGTGATTACGATATATTGCTTAACAGATAATTATTTAAGTTATGGTCAGCTTGATTTAACTCACCTACGCCTGCAACTCGGCACAATGCTTGTTTTTGTTGGGATGGTCGGAATTGGGCGTCCTTATATAGATCGCTGGTTTATAAAAAGTCATAAAATATAAAATTAAAAAAAGCGCCCTAAGGCGCTTTTTTTATTAACTGATTAAGCTGGTTTACGTAAGTCTTTACGTAAAATTTTGCCTACATTCGATTTTGGTAATTCATCCATAAACTCAACGTAACGAGGACGTTTATATCCTGTTAAGTTCTCTTTAGCGAAGCTCAAAACTTCTTCAGTCGTTAAGCTTTGATCTTTTTTCACAATAAAGAGTTTTGGCACTTCACCTGATTTTTCATCTGGAACACCAATTGCTGCAACTTCCAATACTTTTGGATGTTTAGCAATAACTTCTTCGATTTCACTTGGGTAAACGTTAAAGCCAGAAACCAAAATCATATCTTTTTTACGATCTACAATTTTTGTATATCCACGGCTATCCATAACACCGATATCACCCGTACGGAAGAAACCATCTGCTGTCATGACTTTAGCTGTCTCATCAGGACGATTCCAGTAGCCTTTCATCACTTGAGGTCCACGAATCGAGATTTCGCCTTGCTCACCTAAAGCAACTTCTTTACCGTCATCATCTAGAATAGTTACTTCTGTTAAAGGTAACGGAATACCAATGGTGCCACTAAACTCAGTAGAAGCAGGTGGATTTGCAGTTGCTACCGGTGAAGTTTCAGACAAACCATAGCCTTCAATAATGGTTGTGCCAGTAATTTTCTTCCAAGCTTCCGCTGTAGAAGGTAAAACTGCCATACCACCGCCCATCGCCATTTTTAACTTGCTATGGTCAAGTTGTCTAAACTCTTCATTATTTACCAATGCATTAAATAATGTATTTACAGCCGGGAAGAAAGATGGCTGATATTTACGTAACTCATTAATCACTGCTGGCAAATCACGAGGGTTCGGAATCAAGATATTTGCCTGACCTTTATACATACCGTACATCGCACAAACCATGAATGCAAAAATATGATAAAGCGGCAATGCACAAACAATACGGTCGCCTTTAGCGCCATCGTTTGCTCCAAATTTACTTTGGAAAATACCATCACACTGAAGTAAGTTTGCTACAAGATTACGATGAGTAAGCTCTGCACCTTTTGAAACACCCGTTGTACCACCAGTATATTGAAGTACAGCAGTATCACTTAAAGTTAAAGTCGGACGCTTATAATTGCTCGAATTTTCTTTATTTAATGCTGAATTAAATTTAACGTGGCCCGGAATATTCCAAGCTGGAATTTGCTTACGTACTTTACGTAATACAAAGTTCACCAAAGTACCTTTGAGTGTACCGAGCATATCTCCTACTGACGCAACTACAACATGCTTCACTGGAGTTTTACCTAAAATGCTTTGGTAAACACTGGCAAAGTTCTCAATAATCACGAGTACTTCCGCGCCTGAGTCATTTAACTGATGCTCAAGCTCACGTGCCGTATAAAGTGGATTGACGTTCACTAAAACCAAGCCCGCACGTAGAACTGCCAATGCCACCACAGGATACTGCAATACATTTGGCATCATTACTGCAACACGAGTGCCTTTTGCTAACCCCAAATTTTGCAAATAGGTCGCGAACTTACGGCTTGCAAGTTCTAACTCGTTAAATGACATCGCTTTATCCATGAAGATAAAGGCATCACGAGAACCAAATTTTTGGAAATTACTCTCAAAAATATCAACAAGTGAGGTATTTTCCGCAGGCAATGCTACTGTTTCTGGAATCCCTGTTTTTTGGTATTCTGCAAACCAAATTTTTTCCATAATGCCATTATCTCCGATTCGTAATCCTTAGTAATAACTGTTATTCAATGCCCCAGCTATTCTTTAGCTTCTTGGTGCCAGAACATATTTAAAACTTATTGGCACATTCATGACACTTTCGAACACGATTATGAGACAGAAATTTTGACAATTTCACCCTGTCAATTTTTGTATGGAGTACAAATTACGTACTCCAAATTGCTGCCCTTTTAATCATTATTCAATACCAACAAGTTCAGTTCATTGCTTGAACATGTTGCCATATATAGCGTATTTATGTTGCCCGACGCTAGCTTTATCTCTGAATCAACAGTTTATTTGCTTTTTGATATCCACGTGGTAAGAGCTGACCTTTTGATGCACGTTTACCCATGTATTTTTGTAGATCATCACCTTTTAATTTTAAATGTTGTTGACCTGCAACCACCTGAATTATTTCATCTAAGTTCAGGGTTGTCATGGATAAAATTTGCTCTTTCGCTTCAAGTTGTATCAACTTATTACCTTTACCCTTATTTAAGTTCGGCAGTTCTGCTAAATCAATAATTAACAGGCGTCCTGCTGAGCTGAGCACGGCTAAATGTGACATGTTTTGGGTAGGAATTAAGGGTAAAGCTTTTGATTTCTCAGGTACTGATAAAAAGGTTTTACCCGCTTTGGCATTGGTATCTAATTGTTTGGTTTGAGTTTTAAAACCATAACCTGATGAACTGGCCGCAATAAGTTCAGCTTCTTCATCTTCTAGATAAACCTGAATAAATGACACACCACTTGCAGGTGCCAATTTTGAGCTTAATGGCTCGCCCAAGCCTCTTGCTGATGGCAAGCTACTTATTGGTAAGGCATAACTACGTCCAGTTTCATCAAGGAAATAAATCCGTTGGTTAGTCTTACCCACGACATGACTTAAATATTGATCTCCAGCACGGTAGTTTAATTTTTCTGGATCGACATCCGCCCCTTTCGCGGCACGAATCCAACCTGCTTCAGATAAAACGACTGTGACTGTTTCTGCCGGTACTAAGTCTTGTTCTTTAATCTGCACAGCTTCAGATCGCGCTACAATTGGAGAACGACGTTCATCACCAAACTTTTTAGCGTCTTCTTTTAATTCACCGATAATCAGGTTTTTTAAAGATTCAGGATTTTCCAATTGCTCACGAATAATCGCTGCTTTTGCTGCAAGTTCGTCCTGCTCTTGACGGATTTCCATCTCTTCAAGTTTTGCTAAATGACGTAACTTCAGTTCTAAAATTGCTTCTGCCTGCACTTCATCAATCTTGAAGTGCTCCATTAACACAGGTTTGGGCTGATCTTCTTCACGAATAATGCGAATAACTGTATCTATATCAAGATAAGCAATTAAAAGACCTTCCAAAATATGGAGGCGTTTTTCAATTCGGTTTAAATGATATTCTAAACGGCGAGTCACCGTTTTTTTTACGGATTTCAATCCATTCGAGCAAAATACGGCGAATTGATTTAACCTGAGGGCGACCATCTTCCCCAATCATGTTTAAATTAACACGATAGCTTGATTCTAAATCTGTGGTCGCAAATAAGTGACTCATCACCGCTTCAGCATCAATACGATTAGAACGAAGTACAATCACTAACCGTGTTGGGTTCTCATGATCTGACTCATCACGTATATCCACCACCAATGGCAGCTTCTTGGCCTGCATTTGATCAGCAATTTGAGTAATGACCTTAGAGCCGGATACTTGATAAGGCAATTCAGTAATGACGATTTCATTTTTTTCAACGGCATATACCGCTCGCATGCGGTAACTACCACGACCAGTAGTCTGAATCTTGAGTAACTCTTCAGGCGGAGTAATAATTTCAGCTTTTGTTGGCAAATCTGGCGCTGGAATATATTCGGCCAATTTTTCATCTGAAGTTTGTGGGTTACGAATTAAGGCAATTGTTCCCTTAATCACCTCACGTAAGTTATGCGGCGGAATATCGGTTGCCATCCCGACAGCAATACCTGTTGTGCCGTTGAGTAGAATATTAGGCACACGTGCTGGCAATGTAATAGGTTCTTTTAATGAACCATCAAAGTTATCTTGCCATTCACTTGTACCTTGGCCTAATTCACCAAGCAATAACTCACTATAAGCCGAAAGTTTGGCTTCGGTATAACGCATTGCAGCAAAGGATTTAGGGTCATCAGGTGAACCCCAGTTACCTTGTCCTTCAATTAAAGGATAACGATAACTAAACGGCTGAGCCATTAATACCATCGCTTCATAACATGCCGAGTCGCCATGAGGATGATATTTACCGAGTACATCACCTACTGTACGCGCTGATTTTTTTGGCTTACCACTATTTTTCAAGCCTAATTCGCTCATGGCAAAGACAATACGGCGCTGTACAGGCTTTAAACCATCACTGATATGCGGCAATGCACGGTCCATGATGACGTACATGGCATAATTCAGGTAAGCCTGTTCAGTAAATTCGGCTACAGAGCGGTTTTCTGTCGCTTGATGCGCAAGGCTGGTCATAGTCAGCTTATCTTCCAAATCAGTCGTTATTTTAAATGAGTCTTATGCTAAGTGGGCTATGTTACAGACACAAGAGGGAGTCTGTCACCTGAGCGTCAAATTATGTCTCATCTCTCTATATTTTTAGTTATTTGCTATAAAGTTAGGCAAAACTAGAGGCCTATCGACTCTAGTCTTTTCCCTTGAGTTTCTTCACCTAATATTAAAATTACAGCTGCAACCAAAAGTAAAACGACGGTAAACATCATAAAGACATGACTAAATCCATTCTTAGCCACCATCATATGTGTAACGACTATCGGTGCCAAAATCCCCCCTAAACGCCCCATTGCCGATGCCCAGCCCGAACCGAAAGCCCGAATATTGGCTGGATATTGTTCTGGCGTATAGGTATATAAAACTCCCCATGCCCCTAAATTAAAAAATGACATGAGGCAGCCCCAAAACATAATGCTGTTTATGCTGTCGGCTTGTCCAAAGAAATATGCAGACAATGCACAAAAACCAATAAAAGAAGCCAGTGTAATTTTTCTACCCAATCGTTCAACAAACCATGCCGCTGCCAAGTACCCCGGTAGCTGTGCCAAAATCATTAAAAGTACATATTCAAAAGATTTAACAATGTCATAGCCCTGTTTCACTAATAAACTTGGTAACCAAGTGAAAATGCCGTAGTAGGAATACACAATTCCAAACCAGATAAGCCACAGCATTAAACTACGACGAGCAAAAGGACCACTCCAAAGTTGTTTAAAAGAAACCTTTTGTTGTATGGCTACAGGCACAACTTCAATATGATGAATAATTTGAACACCTGCCTGAGCTTCTAATTTTTGAACTAAAGTATGTGCTTCTTCAATACGACCACGGTTAATCAGGTAAGGTATAGATTCAGGAAGTTTTTTCCAAATCACTAAAATATAAATCAATGGGAGGCCGCCCATCAGAAATGCAATATGCCAGCCAAATTTAGGAATAATAAAATAAGAAATTAATGCAGCAACTAACCAGCCTAAACCCCAAAAACTTTCAAGGAGCACAATAAAACGACCGCGTACGTGTGAAGGTATATATTCACTAACCAGTGTTACCGCAACAGGTAACTGTCCGCCAAGTCCAACGCCAACAACAAAACGAAAAATTAATAACCATTTTAAATCTGGAGCAAAAGCACATAAAGCGGTAGCGATACTATAAATTGCCATGGTAGAGGCAAATATTGTCTTTCGACCAAAACGGTCTGCTAAAGCGCCCGAGCAAACGGCTCCAATAGCCATTCCTACAAAGCCAATGCTCACAATCCAACCACTTTCAGCTGGAGTTAATGCCCAGTCCTTGACTAAAGTTGTCATGATAAAAGCAATTATGCCAGTGTCCATCGCATCAAACATCCAACCTAAACCCACTACCCATAAAAGCGTGTAGTGAAATTTGCCAATTGGAAGATTTTGTATACGTGAAACCAGATCCATAAGAAAACTCTACTGGAAAAAATAAGTGAGCAAGACAATATAGTTAATTGTTATAGCATGCTCACATAGCATTCTGCATAATTAATGTTCATCGGTTGAAGAAGCCGATTCTGCATCATCATCTTTATAAATAAACTTAGGCATTTCTAAGCCGAAATAGATCGCAAGCAAACGCAGGGTAAAACCGAAAATTAAGGTTGAAATAACAGTTAACTCTAAACTGAATCCTAAATCTTGACATACCCAGTAACAGATGACTGCCACAAAAGAAATACTCGCATAAAGTTCGCGACGGAAAACGAATGGAACATCGTTACATAAAATGTCACGTAAAATACCGCCAGAAACTCCAGTTAACACCCCTGCGACTGCCGATACGACAAAACCATGTCCCATTTGTAAGGCAATCTGACAACCAATAATGGTAAATCCAATTAGGCCTAAGGCATCGAGTACCAAAAAGATGTTATGTAAATGACGCATCCATTTGGCAATAATGATTGTGACAAATGCAGCACAACAAGTCAGGACCAAATATTCAGGATGTTTTACCCAAGTTAAAGGATAGTGTCCGAGTAGTACATCACGTACAGAACCACCTCCTAAAGCAGTCACACAGGCAATCAGTACGACACCGAACCAGTCCATACTCCGTCGCCCCGCAGACAATGCACCTGTCATGGCTTCGGCAGTAATCGCAATAATATAAATAACGGTGAGTAACATTGCCCTTTCCCTCAGGCCAAACAGTGGGCGTATTTTAAGGTAAAGTTATATGAATTGTGCACAGCATTGCTTAAATTTTTTTCCAGAGCCACATATACAAGCTTGTTTCATCGTGACATGCATATCTACTGTGGGATCAAGAAAAAACCATTGTTGTTGGTGAAATACAAAATGTGAAATTTCATGGTGAACCTGAGCTTTTTGTCCATCATGATAATGTGCCTTGAATTCAACCTGTGCATGGGTTTTATCTAGCTTTTCTTTGGCGTTTACGACCTCTAAACCCAACCATTGATTTTGTTTACTCCAGTCTGCAATAGCCTCTTTATCAAGCGCAGGTTGCTGACCTAAAGCGGTCGTTTTAACAATATAATCAATTTGCTGTAATGCAAAAGCACTATAACGCGAACGCATAAGCTGCTCTGCTGTTAGGGCTTTTGCTATGCCTAAATGTAAAGGCTCACAACATTCTGCATAGCTGCCTTTTCTACATGGACAAGTATGTTGAGTCATTCTGTGTTTCTCAAATAAAAAATAGCTCAGAGTTGAGCTATTTTATGATGTTTCTAGACTTAAAATATTATTTAATCTTTTGATTCATCTTGTTCGGTAGAAACAATATGAACTTTCTCGATTTTATGGCCTTCCATCGTCACCACTTCAAAGCGATAACCATCGGCTTCAACAGTTTCACCATTTTCAGGCAAGCGACCTAAATGGAATAACAAATAACCCGACAAAGTTGAATACTGTTCACTTTCATCAACCAAATCACGGCCTAATAACAAAGATACATGGCGGATGTCGGTTGAACCTTCAAGTATTAATGAACCATCTTCCAAGCTCTCAGCAGCTGCATCTAGTTCATCTTCATCTGGGAATTCACCCGCAATTGCTTCTAAGATATCGATTGGCGTTGCAATACCTTCAATTGAACCGTATTCATTTAAAACGATTGCCATTTGTAAAGGCGCTTGACGTAATTGCTCCATCACCATAAGTACTTGAGCATTTTCATGCACAATAACGGGTTCACGTAAATGCTTTTGAAAATCGACCACACCTGTTTCAATAAAGCCATTTAGAACTTTATGAGTGAGTGCAATGCCCTCAATATTATCAAGTTCACCACGTGCAACAATCAAACGAGAGTGTGTCATTGACATTAAACGTTCTTTTAAAACTTCTGGCTCGTCGTCTAAATCAATCCATTCAAGTTCAGGTCGTGGAGTCATAACAGACTTTACAGGACGTTCTGATAAACTAAGAACACCTTGCACAAGCACACTGTGATAAGCGCCATTGTCTTCATCAAAAACTTCATCTGCAAAAGCTTGTGTAGCCAATACATCTTCTTTATCAGAAGATTGCGTATCTGAGCTAGATCCACTGCTTTTACTTCCTAACATACGTAAAACCGCAGAGGCAGTGCGATAACGCAAGTCTGTGGTTGTAACCAGCTTTTCCTGATTGCGGCGCATGCTCTGATTGATAATTTCCACCAAGACCGAGAAACCAATTGCAGCATATAAGTAGCCCTTCGGAATATGGAAACCAAAACCTTCCACCACCAAAGAGAAACCAATCATCATCAAGAAACCAAGGCACAGAATAACAACCGTTGGATGTTTATTGACAAAGTCCATAAGTGGTCTTGATGCCCACAACATGATCCCGACAGCAATTACAACCGCAACCATCATGATTGACAGTTCTTTCACCATACCTACAGCTGTAATCACGCTATCTAATGAGAACACAGCGTCAAGCACAACAATCTGGACAATGACCATCCAGAATGCAGCATGAACAGGATTATCTTCTTTATGAAGTTGGTTACCTTCCATACGCTCATGCAATTCCATGGTGCCTTTAAACAGCAAGAACACACCACCGAACAACAAGATCAAATCACGGCCAGAAAATGGATGATCAAAAATATGGAAGAGTGGTTCAGTCAGTGTCACAACCCAAGCAATCGAAGCTAAAAGTACTAAACGCATTCCCAAAGCGAGTACCAAACCAATTACTCGCGCTTTAGCTCGCTGTTCTGGCGGCAGTTTTTCGGCCAAAATAGCAATGAAAACGAGGTTATCGATCCCCAATACAATTTCAAGAACGATTAAGGTAGCTAAACCCACCCAAGCAGAGGGATCAGACATCCATTCAAAGATCATCGATCCTGCTCCTGTGCTGACTGGATTTTATCTTTATTTGGCAACACAGCAGGCATACCCATACAAAGGAGGGAAAATGTTTTTTTAGGACAAAAAATTAAAACGGAGCGACTACAACCACTACCCATATTTGTTCATATGTTGTTAAACGAATTTTTAGTATAGGCAAGATTTAATAGAAATTCATCATTTTTATTTGTTCATGACAGGCATTCACCAAACCCATACAAAACATGAATCTTTCTTATAAATCTGCTTATAAAGTTGTCATATCTTTGGCTTAGTGTAGACAAGAAATATGAACGTGATAAGGTGAAAATAAAGCAATGAATAGCGTATTAACAATGTCAGTAAATGATTCACCAATAACAGCTGTAAAAACAAAACAACCTCTTATTGCATTATATTGTGGTTCACGTGCAGGAAATAATCCAATCTACCGAGAAAAAGCAATTGAACTTGCTCATGGAATTGCGGATCAAGGTTTTGGTTTAGTCTACGGCGGTGCAAGCATTGGCTTAATGGGACAAGTAGCCGACAGCGTACTCGAAAATGGCGGTGAAGCTGTGGGAGTGATTCCTGACTTTATGCTTAACTATGAAGAAGCACACTCAAGATTAACCGAATTACACGTGGTAGAAACCATGCACGAACGCAAAGCCATGATGGCCGAGCGAGCAAGTGCATTTATTGCATTACCTGGCGGTTTGGGTACATTCGAAGAAATATTGGAAATAGCCACTTGGGGTCAGCTCAACCAACACCAAAAACCCATGATTTTATATAACGTCAATGGCTTTTATAATGCATTAATTGCTCAGTTAGATCATGCGGTTCAAGAGGGTTTTCTCCCACTTCAACACCGCGCTAAATTGATTATCTGCGAAGATGTTGATCAAATTTATAACGTGATTAAAAACTTAAAAATGCCAAAAAGATTTGTTGTCTAGTTTCCCCCTACTCTCCATAAAAAAAGCGGTTCTCCCGCTTTTTTTGTTTTAACTATTTTCACCGTTGCCTTCATAAGCACTTAGATTTTGTAAAGGGGTATTCAACATTGACTTACTTCTTTTAAATTCAATTTGTTTTACACTAGATCAAAACGTTAATTTTTAAATGTTATGAATGCCACGCCGACTCACCAAGCCTTGCAACCCGAATATCGCTTACTCGTTCTTTTGGTTTCTATTGGCTTTTTTATGCAGGCCTTGGACACAACGATTGTAAATACCGCTATTCCTGCAATGGCTCATCATCTCAATGAAGATCCTTTACGCATGCACAGTGTAGTGGTGGCCTATGTCTTATCAGTAGCTGCCTGCATTCCTTTAAGTGGTTGGTTAGCAGACCGCTTTGGTGTTAGAAATATTTTCTTATCGGCAATTGTTATTTTTACTCTAGCCTCTTTAGGATGTGGTCTTTCTCAGAGTCTCAATGAGCTGTTATTTTTCCGGGTCATCCAAGGCGTGGGCGGAGCATTATTACTTCCTGTTGGTCGATTATCTCTTTTAAAAATCATTCCCCGAACTCAGTTCTTAGCTGCAATGAGCTTAATGAGTCTTGCTGGTTTACTCGGGCCTTTGGCTGGCCCAACTTTGGGCGGCTGGTTAGTTGAAGTTGCAACTTGGCACTGGATTTTTCTCATTAATATTCCTATGGGCATCTTAGGCATATTAATGACATTAAAAGTCATGCCAAATGTCAAAGAGCCTATGGTCAAAACATTTGATTTGGTCGGTTTCATATTGTTAGTTGTAGCAATGATTGGATGGTCTTTGGGCATAGAACATCTTGCTTCACCAGAATATTCAAAATGGTTCAGCATCTCTCTATTAGTCGTTGGAATAATCGCAACACTTTGGTATGCCTATCACTCTCATACACATCAAAACGCATTATTCCGCAGTCGGCTCTTTAGAAACAAAATTTATGCGATTGGTATTTTAGGTAATTTCTTTGCCCGCTTTGGTGGTAATGCCTTACCTTTTGTTTTACCACTCATGCTACAGGTCGCTTTTGGTTTTGAACCATTTATTGCGGGTTTAATGATGATTCCTCTGGTCTTGGGTTCATTATTTTCAAAGCCAATCGTTAGACCTATTATTCAGAAAATTGGCTACCGACGTTTTTTACTCATCAATACCACGCTGGTCGGGCTATGTATTGCCTCTTTTGCCATCATGACAGTCGACACTCCAACTTGGTTTAGAGCCTTACACTTTTTCTTATTTGGCACATTAAATTCATTACAATTTGTTGGAATGAATACTTTGACCTTAAAAGATTTGCCTCAACAAGATGCGAGTAGCGGTAATAGTTTTTTATCGATGATCATGATGCTATCAATGAGTATTGGCGTGGCGCTAGCAGGTACGCTCATTAATGTATTTACCAGTTATTATGGTGCCGCTCACGTGACAACAGCATTTCATCTCACTTTAATTTGCCTCGGTTGCATCAATGTAATTGCTGCACTTATCTTCTGGCAAATTCCAAAAAATACTCCTGTATAAGCCGTTGCATTTTTAGCGTGGTTTCTCTCTCTTGAATCACGCTATGATATCGGCTTCACATCTTTAATGAGTTTTGCATGACCAAACTGGCTAAAACCTTTTTCACAGCACAGCACAATACCTTAATCGGAATTGGCTTGGCATGTGTTATGGGAGTATTGGCTTATTTTGGTCTGTTCTATCAGCAAAAAGCGGTTGCACAAGATTATCCAATTCAAGGATTCGATGTTTCTCACCATCAAGGTAATATTGACTGGAAAAAAATATCACCCGAAAAATTCCAATTCGTTTATTTAAAATCGACTGAAGGCGGTGATTACAAAGATTCAAAATTTCAAGAAAACTGGCTCAAAGCGCGTGAACATGGCTTTCATGTAGGGGCTTATCACTTTTACCGCCTCTGTCGTGATGGTAAAACGCAAGCAGATAACTTTATTGCGACAGTGCCTAAAAAATCAGATGCGCTTCCACCAGTTATTGATCTGGAATACGACAGTAACTGTATTAATTCATACACCAAAGAACAATTAATTAAAGAAATTGGCATCATGCATGACCGCTTAAAACAGCATTATGGCAAACAGCCCATCTTTTATATTTCTAAGACTTTTTATCATATTGTGTTAATGGGTAATTTCCCAAATACACCCCTTTGGGTAAGAGATTACAAGGGAAAACCTGAACTTAAAGACAAAAGAAAGTGGCTCTTTTGGCAGCATAGTAATCAAGGTAAAATTGAAGGGGTGATAAAGCCTGTAGACTTAAATGTCTATGAGGGTTCAGTCAAAGAATGGCACCAATTTTTACAGCAGCAAGGCATCGTGAAAGCACAATAATATGCGCAAAATCATTCATATCGATATGGATGCTTTTTATGCATCAGTCGAGTTACGGGAACACCCTGAATTAAGGCATTTGCCCGTTGTCATTTCATCTCATCATCCGCGAGCTGTAATTGCTGCTGCATCTTATCCTGCCCGCGAATTTGGTTTACGTTCAGCCATGTCGATGAGTCAGGCAAGAAAACTATGCCCTCAAGTCGTTATTATTGAGCCAAATTTTGAAAAATATCGTACAGTTTCAGCTCAAATTCATTCTATCTTTCAGCAATATACACTTCTTATCGAACCATTATCTTTAGATGAAGCCTATTTAGATGTCACTGAAAACTTAAAACAAATTGCAAGTGCAACCGAAGTCGCCATGCATATTCGGGAAGATATTTTTCGGTTAACGGGGCTTACTGCGTCGGCAGGTGTGGCCCCTAATAAATTTTTGGCAAAAATTGCTTCGGACTGGAACAAACCGAATGGTTTATGTGTAATAAAACCCTCACAGGTCGCCAATTTCATTCAGGACCTTCCACTTAAAAAAATTCCTGGAGTCGGCAAAGTCACTCAGGAAAAATTACAACAACTCCAACTTCATACACTGGGTGACTTACAGAAAATTGAAGAATCTATTCTAGTTCACCATTTCGGTAAATATGGTCAACAGCTCTACCTCTATGCACAAGGAATTGACCATCGACCTGTTCAAGCTGAAAGAGCACGCCAACAAATTTCGAAAGAGACAACTTTCGATAGTGATTTTACTTTGGTTCAATGTCAGCCCTATTGGCAGGGATTAGCCGAAAAAGTCTGGCAAAGCCTAGAGAAAAAACAGCTTAATGCCCGTGGTGTGAATATCAAGCTTAAACTAAAAAATTTTCAAACATTACAACATAGTAAAAGCTTTAAAAGACCCATTCAGTCGTTGCAAGACTTAATCCAAGTTTTATTTTTATTATTAAATGAAATGCAGATTCCCGAACATTTCCAGTTCCGCTTAATTGGTATAGGGGTTTATCAATTACAAACACAAGCAGATGACTTTCAACTTAACCTTTGGTGATTGGCCAATTTTCACTCAACAAGAGTGGATTTTGAACAAAAACTATTCCCTTTTGCTCCAAGTTTAGAGTAACCTAATCAGCGCATATTCATTACCCATGTATTTGCAACATGCCAAAAGCAACCTTTACTTTCGGCATATCGTCCTGTGATTGGCGTGACGACCAAATCCGAATATTACAGGGCACAAATGTGCCCTTTTATTATAATTTATTCTTTAATAAAAACATTTATATATTACAGTCCTGTTTGGTCATTTTAATTTTAGTTAATGGCACATTATCTTTATATAAATACTTTAAATTAAGTTGCGCTCCTTTATTTAGTAATTCTTTCATTTTTATATTATCGCAAACACCTTTAACAATTTCAGGAACACCATTAACTTCCATTGCTTGTACCCATTCAGCAGGCATATCCGCAGACGTTATATGAATCAGACGATAATTCAACGTTAATTCTTTCCCTTGGGCCTCAACATGTTCTAAATTTGTTTCTCGATCTACTTGCATAGGCAAGTTTTTATTGACCATCTTGGCCCCAAAAGTTAACTGTAGCGGCAAATCATCCTTAATACTTTCTTTACACAAATTCTGAGGGACACTTGTAGAATATTCCTCTGTAATATATAACTGTTTATCCACCCCACGAGAAACCACCATATAGTAATCACGATCTGTAAAACAGTTCTTATTGCTATATCTCGTCGCTGAAATCTTTGCAGAGTTTTGACTCCTCGTCACTTTCACATCACTATAGTTAGATGTATATCCCAGCTTTTGAAGCATTTCTTGATTTTCTAAAAATAGTTCTTTTAATTTTTTCCCAGACATAATCATGCTTTGTTCAATACCATCTGGTGTGATTTGTTTTGCATGAAGTTTGGCATTGTCTGCATAGAGTTCCATTCCTTTCGGATCACTCTTATTCGACAACTGTTTATATTTTTCAAAGAACAATATATATTCTTGATCAGGATTTATAGCATACGTTATTGTTGTCATTCCCAATAACCCTCCCAATATAATAATCTCTATTTTTTTTCGCATGATCAGTCCAATATATTATTTTATTCAATGCAGATATTAGCAATTTATAATAAATCTTGTCATTAATTAATTATAGCCACCAATATCAACTAAAAAATTCCACTGCTTAATTCAATCAAGTACAATTCTAAGCATCTTTTTTTATTGGTTCATCATCATGACGATTCAACGCCTGCACGTTACTTCACGCTACTGCGAAGTCGCGATTTCAGGTAATTTGGTACAGTTAGCTGGACAACTCGCAGATGATACAAGCGTAGATGTTACAGGACAGACTCAACAAACTTTAGATAATATTGACCGTCTATTGGCAGAAGCAGGAACCGATAAGACCCATATTCTTTCTGTCATGATTTTTCTAAAAGATATCGAAAAAGATTATGCAGAGATGAATGCTGTTTGGGATGCATGGATTAGCGAAGGACATCCACCAGCACGGACGTGTGTAGAGTCCAAACTTTATGCACCAGATGTACTTGTAGAAATGACAGTGGTTGCTGTACTTCCATAATTTTTATAAATATAAATCAATATTAAATTGAGCAATATCTCTAGTTATATTGCTCAATTTTTTAGTGTTTTTAAAAATTTTAATGTCCGCGTGTTATTGAGATCTACTTTAATGAGTTCTCCCATCAATTATTATAGCCTCTAATTTTTAAGACTTCACAAAAGCATTTGACATTCGTTCTAGCTGAGGCGTTGTATGCAAAGTTGCCATCTCTGCTTCTGAAGTCAATAAATCTCTTCTCAGATCGTCATAATCAGGCACCTCACTGTAATGCAGCACGCGATAACCAGCCAATTGTAATAGACGACGTTCATATTGTTGATGTGCTCGACGCAAACCACTTTCTCCAAGAACTACAACTACAACAACCTGATAATTTTGATCAAGTACAACAAAATCAGCCGCCATATTTTGATATTTTCGACGCGTGTGTGCATATTTTGTGGTTAATAGCGCATCAAAGGATACATGTGCCAGCACGGTAAATTTAGGCAAAACTGTTTGTAGTCTGTTTAATGTCATTTGCTCATGACTGGTTAATACTGCACGGCGCTTCAAGGCACTATCATGTTGATGCCTTCGCGAAAGACTTTTCACTGCCATCACAACAGCTAAAAATAATAATAAAATCGTAATTAGATAATACATGGGCCTAATCCTTTAAGTTTTTTATAATGATTTTGCTAGATCACACTTTGTTTTAATTGATAACGACAGAGCCGTTTTTTAAAAGCTTCACTTAGTAATTTCACTTGTAGTTATCAAGCTTGGCTTAAATTTAGCCACCCTCACATTATTTATAATCATAGAGTCAACAACAATCAAGTGCAGCTCGTCAGATTTATGGAAATTATCATTTCTCGTTACTCTTTTTGTACTTTAAAACCTCAAAAATCTCACTATACGATTTAAATATATACTCTGAAAACAAAACAGGCTCCGTTTAAGAGCCTGTTTTATCATTAACCGCGTGCTTTAGATCGTGGTTTACTTTTCCCACCAAACGGTCTTTTCTCGCCTGTTTCACGAGGAGGCAAACCTGTATGCTGGGTTAGAACCTGTCCTTTTTGTGGCCGTTTTTGCCCTGCTGCCGAGTGAGATTGCCCCTGACCACGTTTTGCTGAATCTCCCGCTACAGACGAGTTCTTCTTACGCGCAGACTTATATTCACCTTCGGCAGTCCCTTGTGGTTGATAAGTCGGAATCAAATGCTGTTTTGAATTACCAATCAAATCTACACGGCCCATTTCTTTTAAGGCTTCACGAAGTAATGGCCAGTTGTTTGGATCATGATAGCGTAAGAATGCTTTGTGCAAACGACGACGCTTCTCACCTTTTACAATATCAACCTTTTCAGTATAGCGAGCTACTTTAGCAAGTGGGTTTTTACCCGAATAGTACATTGTCGTTGCGGTTGCCATCGGTGATGGATAGAACGTCTGTACCTGATCGGCACGGAAACCATTCTTCTTAAGCCAGATTGCAAGATGCATCATGTCATAGTCTGAAGTACCCGGATGCGCTGCAATAAAGTAAGGAATTAAGTATTGCTCTTTTCCTGCTTCTTTACTAAAGCGGTCAAACATTTGCTTGAAACGATCATAAGTCCCAATACCCGGCTTCATCATCTTAGACAACGGGCCATTTTCGGTATGCTCTGGTGCAATTTTTTAAATAACCACCAACGTGATGTTGTACCAGTTCTTTCACATATTCAGGGTTCAATACCGCAAGGTCATAACGCAAACCTGAACCAATCAAAATCTTCTTCACACCTTTAATTGCACGAGCTTTACGATAAAGCTGTACTAAAGGCGCATGATCGGTATGCAAGTTTTGACAAACACCTGGATATACACACGAAGGTTTACGGCAGTTTTTCTCAATTTCAGGATCTTTACAGTGCAAACGGTACATGTTTGCCGTTGGACCACCCAAGTCTGAAATAATGCCTGTAAAGTTTGGTGCTGTGTCACGGATTTTCTCAATTTCACGTAAAATCGAGTCTTCCGAACGGTTTTGAATAATACGTCCTTCATGTTCAGTAATCGAACAGAAAGTACAACCACCGAAACAGCCACGCATAATATTGACCGAGAATTTGATCATATCAAACGCAGGGAAACGTGCATTACCATATGTCGGGTGAGGCAAACGTGCATAAGGTAAATCAAATACATAGTCCATTTCCTCAGTGGTTAGAGGAATTGGAGGGGGATTAATCCATACATCACGCTCACCATGGCGTTGAACCAATGCACGAGCATTACCCGGATTGGTTTCAAGATGCAAAATACGGTTTGCATGTGCATAAAGCACGTGATCATTTGACACTTCTTCAAAAGAAGGTAAACGAATGACCGCCAACTCGCGTGGAGGCAATTTATGTTTAATAGCTTTTGACGGTGCTGGCTTTAATTGAACGATTTGAGTATCGTCGTCTAGTTTGTCACCTTCACGAATAATCGGATTTGCAACAAACTCTTTTTGGAAATCTTGATACTGAGCTAAAGAGTTGCCTTTTTCTTTTTCAACCTCACAGCCATCAATATCTTCTGTCATAACATAAGGGTTAATAATTGGATCAACACGTCCAATCGTATCTACATCATTACTTGCAACTTCAACAAACTTTGCTTTTGATGCTTTGTTATGTTTATTAATAATAAAAGCTGTACCACGAACATCAGTAATTTCGTGGATTTTTTCACCTTTAGCCAAACGGTGCATAACATCAATAATGGCACGCTCACCATTACCATACATAAGCAAATCGGCTTTAGAATCCATCAAAATTGAACGACGAACTTTATCCGACCAATAATCGTAGTGCGCAATACGACGTAAACTGCCTTCAATTCCACCTAATAACACGGGTACATCTGGGAATGCTTCACGACAACGTTGGCAATATACCGTTGCTGCACGGTCAGGACGCTTGTTCGGTTCATTGTTCGGTGAATAAGCATCATCCGAACGGATTTTACGATCTGCCGTATAACGGTTGATCATCGAATCCATATTACCTGCTGTCACACCCCAAGCAATGGTTGGCTTACCTAAAACTCGGAAGCTTTCAGCATTGGTCCAGTCTGGCTGTGCAATAATTCCGACACGGTAACCTTGAGCTTCAAGAACACGGCCAATAACGCCTGACACAAACGAAGGATGGTCAATATAAGCATCGCCACATACTAAAATAAAGTCACATGCATCCCAGCCGAGTTGGTCCATTTCTTCTCGTGACATCGGCAAAAATGGTGCTGGTTCAAAACACGAGGCCCAATATTTGTCGTAATCAAACAGCGCTTTTGGCGCAGTTTGCATAGTATAAGCGGTAGACATGGCTTGCGAATCTCGGCTAGCAAATGGAGGAGAGACATCTAAAGATGAAAGCCGATCATTTTAACATGAATTTCATTCATTTTCCCTGTTTATAAAACATGCGAAAACAACCATATAGAAATTAATTTGATTAAAGTTTACTCAATAATTTATTCTTATAATAAATGCGGTGGAATAAAATCCACCGCAGTTTTAACCCATTTATTTATATAACTTAGAATAAAGTTTTTGGTAAGCGGATTTGAATAATTTCGTTATCGTCGGCCAACTTAGCATTACGCCCTGTAGATCCAGGGAAGTTATTATCATTTAGAACCGTCAGTGTTGTACTATTTTCAACAATGACATCTTCAATGGTTTCAAATGGGAAGGCGAAAACTTGTTGTGTGCCAATATCCCCTGCTCTTGCTGTGCCGTAAAGTAAATTAGGATTAGCAATTTTAATTAAATCGACTAAATCTTCGCGGCTTACGGGTTGACCTGAATCATTTAATTTAATACGAATTAATTTTTTATATCCGCCTAAATTATTCTGAGTTGCATCACGCTCAATAATGATGCCTTCTTTATTATTAAAGAGTTGGAAGTCACCAATATTGGTTGCCTTACTGTCCAATTGGAACCAATAATATTTTCCTGTATAAGCTTTTTTCTTCACATCAAATTGAGAAATCAATAATTGTCTTTCCGTTTCTCGAATTGATTTAAGTGGTTTCTCTACCAGAGGATAGAGATATTGGCCATCTGGAGAAATTGCCATGCCTTCAAAACCGCCACTTTGCTGAACCAAAGGCTCTACAAAATTAATTTGCGCTTTATTAAACTGATTTTGTGGTGAACGTAATTCTTGAGTCGGATTTAATGGATTTGGCAGAGCAATTGGAGCATCTAGCAACACACCATCTGCTGAAAAATGAAGTAAATAAGGGCCAAACTCATCCCCAATCCAGTAAGTACCATCATTAGTGCGTTGCATCGACTCTGGGTCAAAATCAGCACCCGTTAATAAACGCTCAGCTGTATTAGCATTGACGATATTAAATGGAATTAACTTGTTTGGATCACGCAGTTGTATAAAGCTTTGCACAGTCACTTGCCCCGTGCCTTTAGCTTTAGTTTTGAAATCAGGCTTTAGTTTATAGATACGAAGTAAAAAGTCTGATGAATTATCTTGAGTCCCAAACCCGTTATCGGCCATTGCCATATAACTGCCGTCTTCATTTTTAATGCTGCTGAAAAACCCTGTACAGGCTGGCCTTTGAATGGAGGGTAAATTTCATTTGCACCTTTCACATATGCTCCAGAATCTGGTCCAGCAGCATAGGTTTCTACGGGTAACTTTGCAAAAGAAATTAAGGTCGGTTCGGTAACGTTTTCAATGGGTGATGTTTGATCTTGATCATTATCATCGTTACATGCCGTCAATCCCAAACTGGCACAACAGAGTAATGCGACTAAAGTTTTTTTGCTCATGGTTTTATACAGTCGGTAAAAAATTAAGCAAATTTAATCAAGCTTATATGAAGTTTTTACTTCAAAAAGATGAAACCTTTATGGCGAAAATATGACAAACCCAACTTTTCAATACAAACACAAACTAAATAACTTCATCAAAAAGAATTAAAGTTTCGTTGGCTGATATTCTCCAGCAATTGCTGCTTTTAAAAAGTTCTGGAAGGTTGGACACTCCATATGATTTTCAGCAGGACATACAGCAGCATGTTCTAATCCTTGACTAATAAAATGCAATCGCTTTGCCATGTGCTCTAACTGTTCAGCTTTATCTTTTAATTTTTGCCGATCAAGATCAGGCTTACCATCTTGCCCAAACATTGTAGCGATCTCATTTAAAGAAAAACCTGCGGCACGACCTAAAGCAATGAGTGCCAGCTGATCAAGCACTTGTTTCCCATATTGTCGACGCAAACCTTGCCGCCCTATCGACTTAATTAATCCCTTCTCTTCATAAAAACGTAGCGTTGCAGTTGTAACTTTTGCCTTCTTAGCAACTTCACCAATATCCATAATACCCTCTTGACTTCAAGTTGACTTGAACTTGCACAATAAATTTATCACGTTTCATACGTATAAAAGCAAGGTGCAAAAATGAATACACTTACTTTACTCTTTCAAACTTTATGCCTTGGTATTGGCGCAACAATAGTTATGGATATCTGGCTCTTAATACTAAAAATATTTAAGGTTCCCACCTTAAACTTTGCCTTTCTCGGACGCTGGGTTGGTTGGATATTTCAAGGAAAACTAGTCCATCAATCTATTGCCCAAAGCCCTCAAATTAAGGAGGAATATTTATTAGGCTGGATTGCTCACTATAGTGTCGGGCTCATCTTTGCATTCAGCTTTCTTTTCATTGTAGGTTCCGATTGGCTCATTCACCCTCAGTTTTACTCAGCGCTACTGTTTGGTGTAGTCACAGTTCTCATTCCCTTTTTTATTATGCAACCTGCGATGGGTAGTGGGATTGCCTCTTCAAAAACCCCTCGTCCATTTTTGAACTGTCTAAAAAGTTTAATGAATCACAGCATTTTTGGCTGTGGTTTATATCTCACTGCAAAAATCTTTCAAATATAAGATAAAGGAAAATCTCATGAAAACCATTGCTATTATTTACCATAGCCGCCAAGGTCATACACAATTTATTGCCCAGCAGATTCAAACGGGCGTATTAAGCCAAGGAAATATTAAAGTGGATCTACTGAGTGCTGAACATCTCATTGAAAACCCTGAAACACTTATCCACTATGATGGCTTAATTTGGGGATCTCCTACTTACTTAGGCGGAGTGTCCTCAAAACTAAAACAACTCATGGATGCAACAGGCCCATTGTGGAAAAAACAGAGCTTTAAAGGAAAACTAGCTGCTGGGTTTACCGTCTCCTCTCTCCCCGCAGGCGATAAGCAATCGACCTTAATTTCACTTTTTACCTTTTGTATGCAACACGGCATGTTATGGGTCGGTAATCCAATTCTGCCCGAGCAACATCAAGGTGTACCTTATGCTCAAGCAGCTAACCGAATCGGTTCATGGTCAGGGTTAATGGCACAAGCAGAACATTCAAGTAATGCCGATGGATTTGATGAAGGTGACATTAAAACTGCTCGATTGTTTGGAAATAATTTTGCAATGACCTTGAATGCTTATCTGGGAGTGTAAAACTATGACAGCACAAAGGCTTTTATTTTCGCTCATTTTATCTACAATGATGTCATTTATAATTTCAGGAATTACGTCTTTCAAAGCACTAGGTCTAGTTCAAAATTTCTTTTCATTATGGATATCTGCCTGGGGTATTGCGTGGATATTTGCTTTCCCAAGCGTATTAATTTGTGCCCCCTTAGCCCAAAAATTGGTGAATCTTGTTCTCCCCAAAAACTAAAGAATTTATAAAATATATGTAGGCTAAAACGTACATAATTTGCGGTCATTGGCGGATATACGACTTTAAAGTTTTCTCATAACATATGAATCATAGAGAGACAGGAAGTCTCATTAAAGAAGAATAAGATCGCAGGAAGCGGTGGTTGACAGGAGTTAGCTACATAAGCTGAATACGAAGGAGCCTCGACAGGAAGTCGGGGCTTTTTCATTTTGTTGGCTATACAAAATTCTTACTGTCCAATTGGGCTTAGCAACAGAAATGATATTGATCCATGAGTGACTGCTGACTACCATCATCTCATTTGAAACTTGATTATTGGTTTTATATTTTGTTTACCTCATCTTTAGCTCACAACTGTTATAAGCCAACACAACTACGTTTTTTAAGCCTTAAATTTCTTGTAATTGCTTTAACCGCAATCATGACAGGATGTACAAGTTTAGGCCCTAATAGTGGTTCATTTTCATGGCGTTCAAATAAACTCTCGTCTGGTCTACAAAAAGCTTATTCTGTTCCACAAAGCACAGCGAATCGTTTATCTCCAATTATTATTCAAAGTGCTGATCAGTATAATGTGCCGCCTCTTTTACTTGCCGCGGTCATAAGACAAGAATCGAGTTATAATACTAATGCTCTATCACCTACGGGTGCAGTAGGTTTAACTCAAATTATTCCCAGCTATTGGCAACAAACTTGCGCTGGTAATTTGTATGATGAATCTACAAATATTCAATGTGGTGCATATATTTTAAATCATTATTATCAGACAGCTGATAGTTGGTTTAAGGCTACGGCTTATTATAATGTGGGACCTACGGGATATGGGAGAAGTTTCTGGACACGTCACAAAGCTAAGAAATATGCTCGGTCTGTAAAACGTCATCAAAAAGCTTTAAAAAGCGCTCTATAAATAAGGTCAAATAAAAAAGCCCATCTGTTAATGGGCTTTTTATAGAAGTAATTTTATTCTTCAAATAAACCTTCAAATAGAACAGAAGATAAATAACGTTCTCCACTGTCTGGAAGAATAACAACAATAGTTTTTCCAGCATTTCCAGGACGTTCTGCAATTTTACAGCAGCTGCCAGTGCAGCTCCACTTGAAATACCCACTAAAATGCCTTCTTGAGTTGCACAATTTCTGGCCCATTGAATTGCTTCTTCACTAGTTATGGGTAAGACTTCATCAACAAGATCTAAATCAAGATTTTTTGGAATAAAGTTCGCACCAATTCCCTGAATTTTATGCGGTGCAGGTGTAATATTCTCACCATTTCTGGTTTGAGTAATAATTGGTGACTCGGCAGGTTCCACTGCTACAGAGTACAAAGGTTTATTTTGGACTTGTTCGAAATAACGAGAAATACCTGTAATCGTACCGCCAGTCCCTACACCAGCAACCAAAATATCAACTTGCCCACCTGTTGCTTGCCAAATTTCAGGACCAGTTGTATCTACATGAATTTGTGGATTTGCTGGATTTTCAAATTGTTGAGGTAAGAAATAAAGATCTGGTTGTTCTGTCGCTAATTTCACAGCTTCATCAACTGCCCCTTTCATCCCTTTCGCCGGTTCAGTTAAAACCAAATTGGCACCGAGCGCTTTTAATACTTTTCTACGCTCAAGACTCATACTTGCTGGCATAGTTAAAGTAATTGGGTAGCCTTTGGCTGCTGCAACAAAAGCCAGTGCAATTCCTGTATTACCACTGGTTGGTTCAACAATATGCATGCCTTCTTTTAACACGCCACGCTTTTCTGCATCTGTAATAAGTGCCGCTCCAATACGACATTTCACAGAAAATGCAGGATTACGGCTTTCTACTTTTGCTAATACGGTTGCATCAGTTTGAATGAGGCGATTAATACGTACTAATGGTGTATTTCCAATCGCTTCTGCATTATTAGAATATACTGCGATCCCTAAATTATTGGGTGTTGGGAATTGCTGGTCGGTAGACATGTTATATCCTTATTAGATTTGGAATGATTCTGAATCATTATATGCTTCTATAATAAACAGGAAAGTAGAAAAGCCAAGTAATGCCTAACTTCTCAAATTAACAACTTGTCTTGTCATAGATTTATTTTTAACAAATAATAATTTAAAAATACTTTAATAATCAAATTATTAGATTAGATAAATTTATTTACCTATCTAGCTACTACATTAGAAATAATAGGAACTCTGGCTAATATTTCACCTTATTAAGACTAGGCGAATCTTCTGATCAGACATGAAACCTAGTGTTTTTCAAGATTTTATGTAATTAAAACTACCAAAGTTCACCTTCTCTCCAATCGGCACAAATAGTATTCTCTTCTGAATGTTGTGATAGTCTCTCTTTCAGATTAGCACTCAACGGAAATAGCATGATTTGATTGTCATCTGTTAGATAAGTAGAAGCACCTTGTTTGATCTATAAATTCCCCCGCCACGGAATCCAATCTAATTTTTTTATAGAATGCCCCATCTTCGGGTTGTAATGCCGCGAGTTCATAATCTAAGTAGTTAAAATATCGGTTAAATATCTTAATAATTGTGAGGCAAGCCCTTTACCCCGCATATGGTAATCAGTAGTCACATACTCTACATAAGCAGTTTTTACAATGAAGTTGCCATTTATAGTGAAAACTCTATCTGTCCATAAAGCATGTGACACAATATTATCATCTAATATGCCTACAATATGAACAGCAGTTTGCATGAAGGTATATTGACTCCAAGGATCTTCATCAAAAGCTGCAAAACATAGTTCAGCAATCTGTTGTCTCTGTTGAGTATTTAGGTCTTGTGCCACGATAATTTTGAACTGCATAGATAGAAGCTCAATTTTAATTGCTCAT
>JAKCPI010014216.1:0-79118 GCA_023213315.1 Euborellia annulipes | reverse complement strand
CGTTTATTTCATCAAAAGGAAAGGGAATGGTTTTATATTCTTCATCGATATAACGGCGCTCCGCATCCCAATAACCATCTAGTTTTTCAGCATATAAGGTTTTGAATCATGGTATTGATGGCTGCATTTTCGACATGAATTAAGCCGTAACCGATCACAGCAAGAATACCTTGTGGTTTTAATGTGCGTTCAACTTCTTTATAAAAACCATCAAAATCAAACCAATGAATAGCCTGAGCCACTGAAATCAAATCAAAACTCTGTGCTGTAAATGAAGTCTGATTTCAGCAGATTGGACTTGATAGCTGACATTGTCGAAATAAGGCGCAAGGTTTAATTGTTTTTCGCTCATATCTGTTGCAACAACATGATCGAAATAAGGGCTAAGCAATTGAGTAAATTGACCTGAACCCGCACCACAATCCCAAAGCAAAACCGCGCTCTGGAACATGATTTAAAATTTCCTGAACCACTTCTTGCGGATAACTCGGTCGAGCTTGCTGATAAAGCTGGCTGCCTGATGAAAATAAATCTTTCATTGTTCTTATAACAATCTATTTCACTTACCAAAGGTTTTATCTTACGATATTTATAGTCCGTGGCAAGATATTTTTGTAAGACAATGAGTTCAATTTACGCACATTCAAAATGACATACTGTTCTAATGATGAGCCCCTCAATTTTTTAAGTGATGATAAAAAGCAGACAATAAAAAACCCCAAACAATGTTTGAGGTTTTTCAAATATGGTGGCGAGACCCAGGATCGAACTGGGGACACACGGATTTTCAATCCGTTGCTCTACCCTACTGAGCTATCACGCCGATGCGGTGTATTAAGCCGTATCTCAGTTCAATAGTCAATAAAAATCATGACTTTTTTATTCAACTGAATATTTTTACCCAAAAAAATCCCTGATGGGATCAGGGATTGAAATCTCAAAGATTTTTAAATATGGTGGCGAGACCCAGGATCGAACTGGGGGACACACGGATTTTCAATCCGTTGCTCTACCTACTGAGCTATCACGCCGATGGGGCGTATTAAACAATTTAATGGTTTAGTCGTCAAGCATTGAAATCACTAAAATCATTCAATAGTTTATTTTACAACAAAAACCGCCTATTTATTCTAAATAAGGCTGTTTTTTATGCGTTTTCAGCTTTAGAGGGCAAATTTTGGCACGCTTAATTTGCTGAACTAAGGTACTCTTCCTCGCTTTAAGTTTTGCAAACTCAATTTAATTTTTCCCAAAGTGTTCTGGTCGTGACGGCAATATGCTGCTGAGATCAGCTCAAACTTATAGTTCTGAAAAATAGCCAAATAAAAAAGCAACCTGATCAGGTTGCTTAAATTGGTCAAAGATCCAAGATGATCTTAGATTTTACCTAAGTGAGCTAAACAACGATGGATTGCTCCACAGCCTGGCTCAAAGTTTTTAATGCCCTTTTCTTCCTCGATACGACAAACTTCTTCGACCAAACGCTCTGCAACGCCACGTCCGCGGTTAGCAGGATGTACCACAATATTTTCAAAGTCCGACTTTCACCTTGTCCCGTACACCATAACGCCACCAATAATCTTTGTATTAAATTCTGCGACATAAAAGTAAGGTATAATGAGCCCAAGTTTTGCTCAAGTTGTTCTATGGCATCATGACCATCCCCAAACTCGGGACTGGTGTCATATAATCGCTCAAGCTGATCGCGAACTTCTTCATTTTCTAGTGAAGTTTTAGCATGACGGTAATAGGCATTGATTAACCCTCCTGAGCAATCTAATATGCTGTCACTTTCGTCACAGCGAAATATTCTACATCAAACTTTTAATTTTTGACGTTTTTTGAGGAACGTGTCTATGGCGCAACGTATCAGTGAAGTGGTAAGAAACACCAACGAAACTAAAATTCGAGTTCGTGTGAATCTTGATGGTACTGGTCGAAGGCACGCTCAATACAGGTGTTCCCTTTTTAGACCATATGGTTGATCAAATCAAGCGTCATGGTTTATTTGACATCGATATTCATTGTGATGGCGACTTAGAAATCGATGATCACCATACTGTAGAAGACTGTGGAATCACACTAGGCCAAGCATTTGCGCAAGCACTCGGTGATAAAAAAGGCTTAAAACGTTATGGTCATTTCTATGCACCACTTGATGAAGCTTTAAGCCGTGTCGTGGTTGATTTATCAGGTCGTCCAGGTTTATGGATGGATATCCCATTTACACGTGCCCGTATCGGCAGTTTTGATGTGGATTTATTTTCCGAGTTTTTCCAAGGCTTTGTAAATCACGCTTTAATGACTTTGCACATTGACAATTTAAAAGGCAAAAATAGCCATCACCAAATTGAAAGTGTTTTTAAAGCATTTGCACGTGCGCTTCGCATGGCCTGTGAAGTTGATCCGCGTGCAGAAAATACTGTTGCATCGACGAAAGGAACCTTGTAATGACCCGTATTGCCCTTCTTGACTATGGCATGGGAAATCTTCATTCAGCAGCCAAAGCACTCGAACATGTTGGCGCAACTGTAGATGTCACAAATGATCCAAAATTAATCGCTCAGGCAGATAAAATCGTATTTCCCGGTGTAGGGGCAATGCGTGATTGTATGCAGGGGATGCATGAAGCAGGTATTGATGAGGTTGTGCGCCATGCTGCGTTTAATAAACCGGTACTTGCCATTTGTGTCGGCATGCAAGCTTTGCTTGAATCGTCAGAGAAGAAAATGCAGGCACTCAAGCGCTGGGTATTTTTGAAGGTGTGGTAAAACATTTTCCAGATATGGACGGCTTAAAAGTCCCTCATATGGGCTGGAACCAAGTCCATCAGGCAGATCCAAATCATCCGATGTGGAAAGATATTGATCAAGATAGTCGTTTTTACTTTGTACATAGCTATTATGTCGAACCCAAAGACCCGTCTCTTGTTGCTGCAACATGTGATTATGGTTTGCAGTTCTGTACGGCTATTCATAAAGAAAATTTATTTGCGACACAGTTCCATCCTGAAAAGAGCCATACAGCAGGTTTACAGTTACTGAAAAACTTTGTGGAATGGAAAATCTGATTCATTCAGGTCAATTTCATCCCGATTTATATCTCTAAAAATCAAGTCAATTGCAGTTGGCTTGATTTTTTTATTTTATTTGGACTTTATTTTTTATCGTCTGTTTATTATGATTCAACCAAATTGAATAAAAATCCAACAATTGATTTTAAAAATTGATTTAAAAACCTTAATTCATTCTAGGAACATAACAATGTCTTCTAATTTTCAAACCCATGATTCAGCTTTAAGTGCCAGTGGCCGTTTTGGTCGATTATCCTATTTAGGCTGGAATATGCTGTTGGGTCTATCCATGTTTGTACTGGGTATTATCGCTGCATTATTCATCCCTGCTTTAAGTAACTCACCTTCAAATACGCTCATCTTTATACTCGGCGCAGTTGCGATTATTATTTATATCGCGGTGATCTACTTCAGTTTTATTTTTACAATCCGTCGCTTACATGACAAAAACCAAAGTGGCTGGTTATCTCTTCTTATGCTTTTACCTTTGGTGAATTTATTCTTTTTTGTTTATTTAAGCTGTGCAAAAGGAGATGCTGGGACAAATAACTATGGCGCACCTCGGATTACTCGTGGTTGGGAAAAAGTATTGGCTTGGATTTATATTGTGATCTTCCCGATTAGTATTCTAATCCTTGCAGTTACAGCAATCCCAGCATATCAAAGTTACCTTGACCAAGCGCAACAATTTCAGCAATATCAACAACAAATCAATCAATCTGAATAAATCAGCCGAAATAACCACCCTATTTTTATAAGGTGGTTATTTTACTCTTTGGTGACAAAACCACCTTCTAATGGCTCAACACTAATCTTAATATCTGCCTTTAAATTTAAAGCTGCGTAACGGTCTTTAATTTCGTTAATCAACTGTTCCATGGTGACATGGCTTAAATCCAATTCAGACTCAGCATATGCTTTGGTCACTAGATCTGCTTTATCTTGCTGTTTAGATTCCATATTCCAGCGTTCAGTCATCCCAACTAAACGCGCCAATTCAATTAAGCTTTGCGCACTCGACGGTGTTGAGTTTTGCAACCATTTGGTCATGGTTCCTTTTGAAGTTTCGAGTACGTTAACAATATCACTGGCTTTTATATTTTTATCCTGAATTAATTGCTTTAAACGCTTGGCGCCTTCTATAAAAAGATCATCATCTTTTTCAACCATACAATTTATTCCTGTGTTTTTGACCCACAAAACTATCATCTTTTATTCAAAGTTTGTTATAACACAATATGGTTAATATTTTTAATGCTTAAACTGGTCGACTAAAATTTGTGAGCTTAAATTTGTGAATATTCAAACTCAGCAACTTCCTAGTAAAGAACAAATTCAGAGCTTTCCCCGTTTTCAAAATTTGCCTTTGAGTAACATTGTTGTGGTCAATAGCTTGCAACAATGCCAAGCAATTGAAGCAGAATTAAAAACGGCGCACATTTTTGGTTTCGATACGGAGTCCAAACCTACCTTTAATAAAGGTGAAATACAAACTGGCCCACATCTTATTCAACTGGCGACATTTGAAAAAGCCTATTTATTTCAAGTTTCAGCAGATATTTTGGCTTTTCTAGCGACCTTTTTTGAAAATCCTGATCAGATTAAAGTCGGTTTTGGCTTAAAAAATGATGCTCATTTATTTCGTAAAAAAGGCATGCAACTCAACAGTGTCATCGAACTTTCTAAATGCTTTTCGAGTTTTGGCTTCAATAATCCTTTAGGAATTAAAAATGCCATGGCATTATTATTCCAAGTCAATTTCCCTAAAAGTAAATCTATTAGCACCTCAAATTGGGCACGTAAAATTCTCACAACACCACAAATTGAATATGCAGCAGCCGATGCCTATGCTGCACTTTTAATTTTCGAAGCCTTACTGGATTTAGACTTAATACCTGACACGATTGCACATACTCAGCTTAAATTGAGCATTCGCGCCAATAAAAGCCTAAACTGACACTTAGAAATTGATCAAGTTTTTGCTAAGATGAAGATCAATAAATTCTTCATTGAGATTAAGCAAGGAGCGAAAGCATGCTGATCATCCCGGCAATTGACCTGAAAGATGGTAAATGTGTTCGTTTAAAACAAGGTCGTATGGAAGACGATACCGTATTTTCTGATGATCCTGTTGCAACAGCACAGCATTGGGTAAATGAAGGCGCTCGTCGTTTGCATTTGGTTGATTTGAATGGGGCTTTTGCTGGAACACCAATTCATAAACCTGTCGTTGAAGCAATTGCAAAAGCACAGCCTGAACTGCCAATCCAGATTGGCGGTGGTATTCGCTCTTTGGAAACAATCGAACATTATTTAGATGCGGGCGTTTCTTTTGTCATCATCGGCACCAAAGCAGTTCAAAATCCTGAATTTGTTGAAGAAGCCTGTAAGAAGTTTGCGGGACACATTATTGTCGGTATTGATGCGATCAATGGTATGGTTGCAACTGATGGCTGGGCAAATGTCACTGATGTAAAAGCCACTGATCTTGCAAAACGTTTTGCGGATGCCGGTGTGTCTAGCATTGTTTATACCGATATCGCACGTGATGGTATGATGCAGGGTGTCAATGTTGAACAGACGGTAAACCTTGCGCAATACTCAGGTCTTCCAGTGATCGCCTCAGGCGGTGTAACCAATCTGGATGATGTGCGTAATTTAAAAGGTAAACCGGGTATTTTAGGTGCGATCACAGGACGTGCAATTTACGAAGGCACATTAAACCTACGTGAAGCGCAGCTGTTATTGGATGAACAAGGCTTTTAAGTTCCCAGTATAGATTGGATTAAAAAAGAGAACCGAGCTGTTCTCTTTTTTATGTGTTAAACAAGGTATTTAAATCACTACATCCAGATTTAAACCAATGTATTTTCAAAATGTTGCATTTCAATTTTACTTGCTAAAAAGGGCTTCATTGCCGTAAACCACTGTTTAAATTCATCTGTTTTCATAAAAACATCTGTATGGGTTTTAAGATCAATCCAGTGAATTTGTAGAATATATTTTTGATTGTCTTCTATACCACGAATCAATTTAAATTTTTCACAACCTTGGGCATTCCGGAAGGTGTCTGATAATTCATAAAATTTCTTTTCAAAAGCCATTTGTTGACCATCAACAATATGAAATAAAGCCTGTTCGATCACCATGATTTATTTCTCTTTATCAAAATTTTGATTCAATATGCTAACACGACTGCATGACAATTGAGTGATTTAAATACCCGATTACTCAGCTTAACATCTGCATAATACTGTGCTTTCGCGTAAAATAGCCCTGCTCTTCTACATTACTTTATTTTATGTCTTCCTCTCCCCTCGCTTTATTTTTAAAGTCCAGAACGCCTCAAATTGCACTGATTCTGATGACCATGATTTGGGGTGGTACATTTGTCATTGTACATTATGCCCTAAACTATAGTTCCCCTATGTTTTTTGTCGGTTGTCGTTTTGCTGCAGCGACTATTGCTGTTGGATTACTGTCTTATAAATATCTAAAAGGTATCAATTTAAAAGAACTCATCGCTGGTGCACTGATTGGCGGTATGATTGCCGCAGGGTATGGCTCGCAAACTGTCGGTATGCAAACCATCAGCAGCAGTGAGTCTGCCTTTTTAACAGCATTATATGTCCCCCTTGTACCGATTCTTATCTGGGTGATTTTTCGCAAAAGACCACATATCATGACTTGGCTCGGTGTTTTACTGGCGTTTATCGGTTTAATTTTTTTGACAGGAAATGGTTTTCATCACATTGATTTAAATACGGGGCAAATCGTTACATTGGTTGGTTCGTTTGCAATTGCTATGGAGATTATTCTCATCGGGCACTTTGCAGGGAGGGTCAATATTCAGCGTGTAACGGTGATTCAGCTTGCCTTTGCTTCATTGATTTCATTTGCCAGTATGCCTTTTGTCGGTGAGCTGCATATTCCACCCTTTTCATGGCAATTGGTGATGCTTGCAGTTGGACTGGGCTTAACCAGTGCTTTATTACAATTGACGATGAATTGGGCACAACGCTCTGTCGATCCTTCTCAAGCGGCCGTGATTTATGCTGGCGAACCAGTTTGGGCAGCTTTATTTGGCAGAATTGCAGGTGAACGCTTGCCATTGCTGGCTCTTTTTGGTGGTTTACTTGTGGTATTGGGGGTGATCATCAGTGAATGGAGACCCAAATTTTTATACACACGACAGCTTAAAGAAAACTCAGTTGAGATAGAAAAACAGCGTTCTTGATCAGAACGCTGTTTTCACTAAAATTACGCTTTGATCAAGCTGTATTGCTCGGCAACAAGATCCATCAAGGGTGATTTATTCAGTTATATCGGTAAGGCTTGATCATCATTCAGCACAATAATGCCTCGAATGGCGCGATAGACAATCCATATCCAAGAAATAAATAAAGTGGCAGCACAAAAAATCGTAGCACCCACGGCAACACCCGCAAAGGCATTGACATTATCCATGGTGAAAAATAGAAAAATAAACGGAATAAATGCAATTACCGTCCAGACTAAATACCACCAAAAAGTGCGAATTTGCCATCTAAAATGACTTTCGAAAATCGTACCACGGACTGAATTCAATTTTACATAATTGATAATCAATGCAATGATTGCAAGAATTCCCGCAGAAAAAATTGCAACAATATAAAGGATATATAAAATTAAAGTCAGAGATTTACTATTATTTGGATCAACATAATTATTCATTGTAAGCCCTTTTCAATTTGCTAACGCCCGTTTAAATCTTAAACATATTCAAAGGCGAAATTAACCATAAAATCAATAAAATATTAAAGAATATGGTACACAAATAAATCTTTTTAAAGGGTTGTTTTTGTGTTTTATGTCGTAAGCGTTGCTGTGCTAACCAAGCTGCAGGCCAACCACCTAAAAAAGCTAAAATATGCAGAGTATTTTCAGGAACACGACGCTGATTGCTCTGCGCGGCTTCTTTATCTTGTGCATAAAACCAATAGGTCATCACATTGATAATACTGACAAAAAGAATAAACATGCCATTGAGCAAACCGCTTATGGTCAAAATTGCCAAAGCAATAATATAAACAGCGCACAAAATTTGCATCGGCTGTAATTTAGCCTGCTTTGCTGTATGCAACTGCTTGGCTTTAGCCGCTTGCTGGCTTGTCACTTTCGCCATTTGTGTGGCTTTTAAATACGTGACTTGTTTTGCTTTATAACGCCCTTGGCCGTCTAATTGCACCACATATTCAAGGGCACAGCCCACGATTGGGCGTGGCCCTTTTTGTGCAAAATCTTTGATGTGTAAAAATACGCGATCTTTTACACCATCATTTGGTTGAATAAAGCCATAGCCTTTATCATCGAACCATTCAACTAAACGACCTTGATCACGCATTTTATTTCCCACAAAAAGCTATTAAGCAGTCACGAACTTTAATCTTTCAATCAACATATTACGCATTTCTTGCGGATTTTTCTGCAAAATATCATCACCTGTGCGTGCTTCAGCAGCATTCATCTGAGCAATTTGTAAACGCATCATCCAAAAGCGACCTGCGGCCATCGCCAAATATAACTCTAAACAAGCTCTTTCATCTTCAGTCAAGGGACGAATCGAAGTATATGCATTTAAGAAAGCCGTTGCTTTGGCTTCATTCAAAGCGAACACTCGGATATTCTGTGCAAAAGTCATTTAAGGTAATCGCAATATCAAAAAGTAATTCATCTTGATTCATTTCATAAAAATCAAGAATGCCTTTTAACTCATCACCTTCAAACAAAGTATTGTCACGGAACAAATCCGAATGAATAAAACCTTTCGGTCGATTTGGATACATCATGGTCAGTGCTTCATATAAACCTAAAAGGTTATTCAACAAAGCGCTATCCGCCACATCCAAAGTCGGTTTAATTTGTTGAGCAACGTTATACCAATAGGCATGATCACGCGCCACTTGACGCTGTAATGGGAAGTCTTGTAACGCCACATGCATTTTGGCCTGTGCTACAGCAATTTGCTCAACTTGAGCGATTGTAGAAGGCATCGGATGTTTACCTGACATCCGTGGCGCAATTTGTGCAGGCTTATCTTTTAAGCTATGAATCGACTGACCACTATGTTTTAACGGAACAGGAACTGCCAAACCTTGTTGCCCCAAGTGTTCTAAGACAGGAATTAATTCCCCTGCTGCTTGTGCATCCATATTTTCAAATAATGTTAATACAAACTGTGTTCCATCAGCACAAATGATAAAATAGTTGGTATTTTGCACACCGCCTTGAATTGGTTTAAGTTCAACCACCTCTAATCCATAAGGTGCTGCAAAGTGTTGAACTTCTTTTAAACTCAAAGTGGTATAAACCGACATAGAAAACCTGCGAAAAAACTTACATAAGTTTGATAGAATAACCGCTTCGACTATCGAGGTGTAGCACCTAAGTCACGAACTTTCATAATCGCCTGTTATTTTTGGAAAAAATTATGCTCGCTAAACGTATTATTCCTTGCCTGGACGTAGATAATGGTCGTGTGGTGAAAGGTGTCCAGTTTCTGGATATCCGTGATGCAGGAGATCCTGTAGAAGTTGCCCGTCGTTATAATGAGCAAGGTGCAGATGAAATCACCTTTTTAGACATTACCGCAACATCAAATGGCCGAGATACCACTTACCGTACTGTTGAACGTATGGCTGAAAGTGTGTTTGTTCCACTTACAGTCGGTGGCGGTGTTCGTAAAGTTGAAGATATTCGTTTGTTATTAAATGCAGGCGCAGATAAAGTCAGCATCAACTCTGCTGCGGTATTTAATCCTGAGTTCGTTCAAGAAGCGTCTCAGCGCTTTGGTGCACAATGTATTGTTGTAGCAATCGATGCGAAAAGAACCGGTGAAAATAAATGGGAAATTTTCACCCATGGCGGCCGTAAACCAACAGGCATAGATGCGATTGAATGGGCGGTCAAAATGGCAGAATTCGGTGCAGGTGAATTATTGGTTACCTCTATGGATGCGGATGGGACGAAAGCGGGTTATGACATTGGTCTAATGCGTCAAATCAATGATCGTGTCACCATTCCGACCATTGCATCAGGCGGTGTGGGTAATTTACAACATTTAGCAGATGGTATTTTAAAAGGTGGTGCCGATGCTGTATTGGCAGCCTCGATATTCCATTTTGGTCAATACTCTATTCCTGAAGCGAAACAATACCTTGCTGAACAAGGGATTGAAATGCGCCTCTAATTGATTGTGAGCCCACATATATAGAAGAATGTTATTTTGGCATTCTTTTATATATGCAATTGATTTAGCCTGATTCAAATAGCAAAAATTAAAATACCGAGAATTAAAACACCAAGATAAAACTGATAAATCAATCCATATGATTTAAATAGCTCCTCATAGCTCATTTTATACAGAAGTACCAAGCCTTAAACTCAATAGGCCTAGTTCATCAATCAAAAAACGATCATTTAGAGTAATCATATTGGTATTAAAGTCCCTTCTCCTTTTGGGAGAAGGCTAGGATGAGGGGGCTTTTTATTGATTTATAGTTTTAAAAATTTCAAAGAAGCCTACTCCATCAAAAATTGAATAAATGATTTATCTCGAATCAGTTTAGCAATACTTTTATATGAAAAAAAATCATGGTTATTGGGATTACTTATTCTGGTTATTTCCTTTAATCTTATAAGTGAAAATTTCATAAAAATAAGTGCGAGTCATTATGGATTTAATAAAAATAATACGGAAACTCAAGCAAATCATCCGCTATAAATACCATTATTCCAGTTCCTATCATGCATTTAAAATGTCTGAATCAATGCATACTTACCACCGTGCAACCAGTTATGAACATCTGGCGCTTAACCAGCGTGATCCTCTTGATTTAGATCAGCGATTAAATGAAAAAATCCAAAAATATCAACGCAACGCGATTTGGTATTTTTTACATTCAGCACTTAAAGGATATAGCACGGCCCAATATAAATTGGGCATGATTTACCTACAAGGCCAGCTCGGCCTATCGCCAGATAAAAAGAATGCATACAAATGGTTGTTGCTTGCTGCAAATCAAGGTCATCTCGAAGCACAACACCAACTTTATCGGCTTTATTTACAATAAAAAAACCAGCTCGAAAGCTGGTTTTTTGATCTACCAAATTAGTGATTAACCACCAATTTTTTTGTATTTGGTACGTTTTTGCACAGCAGCATCACCCAAACGCGCTAAACGATATGCTTCATATTCAGCATAGTTACCTTCGTAGAATTCTGGCTGTTCATTTTCAAATGACAAGATATGTGTAGCAATACGGTCAAGGAACCAACGGTCATGCGATACCACCATGACAGTACCAGGGAATACAAGAATTGCATCCTCTAGCGCACGTAAAGTTTCAATATCCAAGTCGTTTGATGGCTCATCCAGTAAGATTACGTTGGCGCCCATCTGAAGGATCTTCGCAAGTTGTAAACGGTTACGTTCACCACCTGACAATTCACCAACACGTTTTTGCTGATCTTGACCTTTAAAGTTAAAGCGACCGATATAGGCACGAGATGCGATCTCGTATTCGCCAATTCTTAAGATATCTAAACCGCCAGAAACTTCTTCCCAAACTGTTTTATTGTTATCTAAAGTGTCACGAATCTGACCAACATAAGCAACTTTTACAGACTCACCCAATACAACTGTACCAGTATCTGGTTGCTGTTCGCCTGTCATCATACGGAATAAAGTGGTTTTACCTGCACCGTTTGGACCAACGATACCGACAATCGCAGTTGGTGGTACTGTGAACGATAAGTTTTCATAAAGTAGACGGCCATCAAACGATTTGCTGATGCCTTCAACTTCTACAACCTTATTCCCTAGGCGTGGACCAGGTGGAATATAGATTTCAGAGGTTTCATTACGTTGTTGGAACTCACGTGAGTTAAGCTCTTCAAAGCGCTCCATACGTGCTTTGTTTTTCTTTTGCTGACCTTTAGCATTTGAACGAACCCATTCCAATTCTTTTTTCAATGCTTTAGCAAAAGATTCTTCTTGTTTATTTTCCTGCTCTAAACGAGCATTCTTTTGTTCCAACCAAGAAGAATAGTTACCTTGATAAGGAATACCATGTCCACGGTCAAGCTCAAGAATCCACTCTGCAACGTTATCCAAGAAATAACGGTCATGGGTAATCGCAACGATTGTACCAGCAAAGTCTTTTAAGAAACGTTCTAACCAAGATACAGATTCTGCATCCAAATGGTTAGTCGGTTCGTCCAGCAATAACATGTCTGGTTTAGACAATAACAAACGACACAATGCTACACGACGACGCTCACCACCTGAAAGTAAGCTTACGTCAGAATCCCATGCTGGAAGATTCAATGCTGCTGCAGCTTGATCCATTTGGTTGCTAAGGTTGTGTGCATCCCAAGCATGGATAATTGCTTCTAATTTCTCTTGCTCTTTTGCAAGTGCATCAAAGTCAGCATCTTCAGCTGCATATTCAGCAAAAACTTCATCTAAACGTGCCAATGCATCTAATGGTTCACGTAAACCATCTTCAACGTTTCCACGTACATCTTTATTTGGATCTAATGGTGGTTCTTGCTCTAGATAACCGATTTTAATACCTGGTTGCGCACGAGCTTCACCTGAGAAATCTTTATCTACGCCAGCCATAATACGGAGTAGGGTAGATTTACCTGCACCGTTTAAACCAAGTACACCAATTTTTGCACCTGGGAAAAATGATAAAGAGATGTCTTTTAGGATTTCGCGCTTAGGCGGAACCATCTTCGACACACGGTTCATCGTGTAAATATATTGGGCCACGTAGGACTCCTCTATAATGAATAGAAATTCGCAAAATGCGAATAAATAAATACCAGTCAATTATACGCTGAATTTATCTATTTTTTGTTCAGATTTGTCCAATTGATTGAGATATTTTAAAAGCATCAAGAAAACATTTTTCCACACCAATACAGGTAATCAAATCGCGATCTCAAACATGATCACGAACAAAAATTCGGCTGATACTGATATACAAATTGCGTCTTGGTCTGAGTTGAACTTGGTGCATTGTAGTTTGACAATGATTTTAGAGCAGAAAAACTAATGGCAGCACGTTGTACAACCTTATTGGTGTAATTTGCATTTGGGTCTTGGTACTTAAACGAGACTTCAACTACGGCAGGTTTTAATCCTGCATAGGGTGCTTGGGTATACCATAAACTCATATCTACCTCTGCATCAAACTCGCCTAAATCAATGCTAACCCCACGATAACTTCGTTCATAAAGGGTGAGTCCACCTACAGGTGATAACAGCTGATTATCACTGATGGCAAAAGTTTCTTTAAATTTTGGAAAATGCGTATGGATATCTAAAAACTTATTGATTGTCCGTGTATTTACCACTGTGGTGGATTTACTGGAACCCACCAAAAATCCTTGTGTTGCTGTTTGAGTAATATCATCTTCAAGCTTGGTTTTGGCTCCCGCAGTTGAGCTACTCAAATCGGAAAAATCAGACAGATAATGATCATAGCTTCTAAATTTAAGCGTCACTTCAGATGCTCCGTTTTCAATCCGTTCTCGAAAGCTATAGCCCATATTATTGAGTAGGCAGCTGCTGGGTGAATCATAAAAACGTATTTGGCGTTGCTTGTCTAAGATCATCGTTCCTGAAACTGTACGGTTAATTTGTTGTGCAATAACCGTTTTGGCTTGTTGCATATAGCTATTTACGTTAGCGGACTCATTGGCATAGCTAAATTTGTCTGGCTGTAACAACAATTTATATTCACGCGATGTCACTTGCGGTACAGACCAAGCAGTTGTAGTGATTAAACTTGTTAGAACGGTGAGAATTGCTATTTTTTTCATTGAGGAACCTATTATTTTTAAATGATGCTGATAGAAAAAGCCGCCTCTTGGGCGGCTGTTGCTATGCAATTATTGGCCTTTTAAATTTAATTTATCCATGATGTATAAGGTATTGATATCAATACGTGTACGCGCCGCATCCAGATACTTTGGCTCCATACCTTTGGCATTATTCCAAAGTCCCATATCGTCATCATTTAAAATCCCAAGTGTCGTACTATTGATCAACCACAGACCTTCCATTTTATCATGTGGATATTTAACCGCTTTCCCCATATCCAGTACCAATGTTTTAGGTGCTGGAACAATATTAAATGCTTTTAAACCATCCCAGCCTTTATCCAATTGGTATTCTTCTAAGGTCTTGCCCGCAATGGTTAAACCAAGCTTTTCATCTTGTTTGACATCATTTTGTGTTTGAATATCTTCTAAATTGGTGGCTTTGCTTAAATCAATACGATAGACATTTTTCATCACATTGGGCGTATCTTTATAAAACAATCCATCACGTTCTAAAACCAGAAATTGTGTTGCACTGAGGGCAATAATGGCAGAGTTTGAATTTTCAGCTATCTCTTGCTGATATAAATATTGTGCGACTTTGCCTGTTTCAAGATTAATCGTCACAATACGCGTCAACGTTGATTTATTGACATTTTTATTCGGTAAACTCATGGTCGATTGCATAATCCCAACCAAAGTTTTTTGGTCTGGGCTAATGGTTAAGCCTTCCATCCCTCGATTGGCACGGCGATAGCTAAACTCATTCGGCAAAGTCCAATTGTTGCGTTTATCGGCCTTAAATGGGTTGATACGCCCTATTTCTTTACCATTGGCATCATAATGCACAATATGCGGTCCATATTCATCGCTGACCCAGAACGTACCATCGTTAAGTGCAGTGAGCCCTTCACTATCCAAACCATAATCATCCAATCGAATTGGATTATTCACCACATCGTAAGGCTTAGTTGGATCTACAGTAATCACTTTCCCATTGACATCATACGGTGTTTCCCCTGTGCCGCCTAAAGCAGAAGTGTTGGGTAGTCCCGTGATGTCTTTTCCATCGCGATCTTTTAAATTGATGGTTTTAATTAATTTCACAGTACCATTGTCTTGAACTTCAAATAAACCAATTTTCGGCACATAGTCTGGAATGGCGAAAACCTTACCAGCACCATATAATTTATCAGTAAAGTCTGCATTTGGCCCCCGATCGGTCAATGCATAGAATTGTTTTTGATTGCTTGGATGCGCAGCAACATCAGAACCAAAACCACCCTGACGAATATCAAACGTGCTATCAATGGTCGTACCATTCGCAGGGTAACGTCCCAGTACGTTAAATGGCAACGCTACACCTTGTGCAAACAAATTGGGCTTACAACTGTTTTCGGTTTTAGTAATTTCACTGGCTTCAAGTTTGCCATTACCATTGCGGTCTAAACCGCTCTGCATACGTGTTCCCCCCATTACACAGGCTTCATCACCAAATGCCAATGTTATATTTTGGGTTAAGGTCTTCTGTGTTGTTGAATCTTGATCATCATCAGAACATGCGGTCAAACCCAGTAAACTACAGAGGACTAAAGTTAAAGTGCTTTTATGGCGGGTCAGTTTATTTATTGCTGCTTTTTTCATTGTGTTTTTAATAACTGAATTTGTGGAATTTGTTATGCTAGTTTCAGCAAATGACACCACAATGACAGCTCACAAACTCAGCGATATTCGGTCTATTTTTCCTCGTTGAAACTCAATTTATCTCGGGCTGCATTGTTGGCTTTATCTGTTTTTATGATTTTAAAATATATAAACCCTTGTTTACTTCATATATTTATTTGTTACACTCTATTGAAATTTAATAAAAAGTTGACGGAAGAACATGACATATAGAGACGAAACTCTTGCCATACATGCAGGCTATGAACCAGAAGCAACCACTAAAGCGGTCGCCGTTCCAATTTATCAGACCACCTCTTATGCCTTTGATAATACCCAACATGGTGCGGATCTATTTGACCTGAAAGTTCAGGGTAATATTTATACACGGATCATGAATCCAACGACCGCTGTGCTTGAGCAACGTCTGAGTGCGCTTGAAGGTGGTATTGGTGCTTTAGCATTGGCTTCGGGTATGTCTGCGATTACCTATTCTATCCAGACCATCGCAGAAGCGGGTGACAATATTGCATCGGTTTCAACACTCTATGGTGGAACATATAATTTATTTGCCCACACTTTGCCAAAACAAGGCATTGAAGTGCGTTTCTTTGATTACCAAGATCCTGAAGCATTGCGCGGCTTGATTGATGAAAAAACCAAATTGGTTTTCGTTGAGTCGATTGGTAATCCGCTGGGTAATATTATTGACCTAGATGCCATTGCTAAAATCGCACATGAATATGGTGTACCCGTGATTGTGGATAATACCGTTGCAACACCTGCCCTACTGAAACCTTTTGAACATGGTGCAGATATCGTGGTGCATTCATTGACCAAGTATATTGGCGGTCATGGTAATTCGATTGGTGGCGCGATTGTCGATAGCGGTAAATTCCCTTGGGGCAAATATCCCGAGCGCTTCAAAGTCTTAAATACCCCAGATCCAAGTTATCACGGGGTGAACTATGTAGAAGCTTTAGGTGCTGCGGCATATATCGCCCGTGCACGTGTTGTTCCATTAAGAAATACAGGCGCAGCGATCAGCCCGCTCAGCGTATTCTTAATTTTACAAGGCTTAGAAACACTCAATTTGCGTATGGAACGCCATACTGAAAATGCACAAAAAGTTGCTGAATATTTACAGGCACACCCAAAAGTAAAATGGGTCAACTACGCAGGTTTAAAAGATCATCCACAACATGCTTTGGCACAAAAGTACGTCAAAGGTAAACCGTCTGCAATTCTGTCTTTTGGTGTTGAAGATGGTCGTGAAGGTGGCACCCGTTTTATCGATGCATTACAGCTGTTTACTCGCCTAGTGAATATTGGCGATGCAAAAAGTTTAGCCTGTCATCCAGCAACCACCACCCATCGTCAACTGAATGAAACAGAGTTAAAAGCAGCAGGCGTGAGTATTGATATGGTGCGTTTATCTGTGGGGATTGAACATATTGATGACTTGATTGCAGACTTAGAACAAGCACTCGCTCAAGTGTAATTTTCTTTTTGTGATCTTAGGGTCTGTTGACAATTCGTCTAGGTTTCGACTACGTGTATTTTTTAGGCGATACTAGGCGCTAAATACGAAATTTAGTCATTCTAAATAAGTAGTTCGTAACGACGTAGCGGCAAAAATACCTAGTCCCCCGCTCGCCTTGCGCTCAAACAAAGCAGTGTTTGTTTTTGCTCAGGGTTGTGGCTAAAATTATCTCAGCCTACGTTATGAAACTCGAAAATAGTCTCGCTATTCTCATTCATGCTTTACGACCTATACGTCTCATGCTCAATTTTAACCTACAACGCAAGCCATTTATGAAATATCAACAGGCCCTAAATTTTCCAAATAAAAAGACCTGAATCATCAGGTCTTTTTATTTATAAATTCAATTACTTACCTTGAACTTTTTGTTCAATCTCTTCAACACTGGTATGTCGCGCATCAAAACCTTTTGCCATATAAATCACTTGTTCTGAGATATTACGTGCATGGTCACCAATCCGTTCCAGTGAACGCAATACCCACATCACATTGATAACACGACTAATATGACGTGGATCTTCGATCATATAGGTCATCAGTGTGCGCGTCGCGGATTGATATTCACGGTCAATATCTGCATCGGCCAACAAAACTTTTAATGCTTGTTCTGCATCCACACGCGCAAAAGCATCTAAAGCATCATGAATCATGACACGCACTTGATTGCCAATATGCCGTGTTTCCATATAGCCACGCGGCGATTCGCCCTCTTCACATAAAGTCTGTGCAATACGGGCAATTTTTGCAGCTTCATCACCAATACGCTCTAAATCGGTATTGGCTTTACTCATGGCAATCACCATACGTAAGTCGATTGCAGCTGGATGACGACGCGCCAAAATCAAAGTCAGTGCTTCATCAATTTCTCGTTCATAACGATTAACTGTATTGTCTTGAAATTGAACATCAATCGCCATATTGGCATTGGTATCCAATAAAGCATGCACTGCATTTGCGACTTGTTGTTCTACCAAACCGCCCATGGTCATAAATTTGGTATTCACATCCTGTAAGTCCTCATTAAATTGAGAAGATATATGATGGTTTAATACAGGATTACTTGGGCTCAAGGTCAGATGCTCCACACGCAACAAAAACTATTTTTATGGGTTAATATTAAAGCATATTCATTATGAATGTTTTATGACAAGTATTTTTCTTTCAAATGAATTTCTCAATATCGCTCATTTCACTTCTGATCAAAGCAATTTAGAGTAAAGATACTACTACAATTTGCTGAATTTACATATGTAACTTTGCTGTGAGCATCCGTTTACAGCAAATTCACGATGCTGTACTCAGATTAATTTTTGCAGATCTTAAACCAGACACATGACTCAGTTTCTTGCAAAAAGTAACGTTTCATTATCACAAAACTACAAAATATTTCATTTATTTAGCCTCGATTCAGCGACAATGGCATCGAACAAAACTGAGCTTCTTTTAAATGCTGGTCGAATGAAATTTCCTCGCAATATCCTTCATTTTCTCATTTCAGGCATACTCGTTATCTTGAGTTGCATGGTGGTTATCGCGTGTCAAAAACCCACAACCGACATTGTCAAAGAATCTAAAGAAGCGCCACAAAAAGAAAATCCTATTCCTGATTTAACCCAAATTTGCCAAAATCTCAAAAATGAGATGCTGGCAATCAATGCAAAAAGAACCACGCTTGCGATAGAACAAGTCAATCAAGATATTCGTATGTGTTTACCTTTGATGAAACCCGCGGAACAAATGGAATTGATGCATCAGTCGAAACGTATGTATCAACAATTTTTACAGATTGAGCGCACTTCAGAACAACAGCAAGCATTTGAAAACTATGCTTTAGATCAAGCTGCATACCCCACTATTCAACAGAGTAAATTTGAACAACTTAATCTACGTGACCAATATTTATTACGTCACAAAGGCCAAGCTTATATTGAGCTGAGCGAACAAACAGATGATAAAATTGTCTATCGGAGAAGCCCGCAATATTTAGCCAAAGTTTTCGCCCCATATCTGACTGCACCTGAACAAGTTTTTATCGAAAATCTTGCAGAACAAAATACCCAACCGCTTTTTAAAAACCATAAACCCGATATTGATGCTGAAGAAATTGCAAAAAGAGCTAAGTTTTGGCAAGAATATCTACAAACTTATCCCACTAGCCCTTTTTTACATGATGCACAGTTCTTAAAAAATGCATATAGCAGTCTATTGTTTTTAGGCACTGAAGAAGCACCTATTTCGATTACATTTGAAAATCAAACTGATATTGATGCAGCCAGCTGGTTGGTGATTGAACGCTTAGCAAAGTCCAATGATGGTGAGCTTTCAGCTCAGGCCAAGAAGTTTGTTCATTTTTTAGCAATGAGCAAAGAGCAAAGACAGCAAAAAAATTCAAATTAGTGAAAAAGAACGCACTAAACTGGAAAATATCCCTCAATTATTGGCGCTGTCCCAGCTCAATCAATATCTAAATTTAAGCCCGATCGACTTTAAGAATGTTAAAAAAGATTGCTTTAGTGATGCGATTTGTTCTAACAGTTAGATGTTATTTTAGCTCAATTTTTATTATCCTTGTGGCATTCTAAAATACACAACAACAGTCATACTATGAAAGCTTTAAAACAACATCTATCACTCACAACACTCTGCCTGTGTACCCTATTCAGCGCCTGCCAAAAGCACGAGAACAATCAAACAATTGAGACAACTAAAGCAGCTTCTAAAGCGACTCAGCCCGATACAGCTGAAATACCAGCACTTCCACAAGACTGTAACGAGATAGATACAAGCATCAAAAAATTAGAAAAAACGGTCATCGTTGAAGATTTAAATGACCTCAATCAATTACTAAAGAAAATGCCTCACATCTGCACCGTTAAAAACACGTTATCAATGGCAAGCAAAAATTGAAGACATTTATCAAAAACTCATCACCGATGCCTCACCTGAAGTCTTTCAATATATGACCGATACACTTGCAGACGGTCAGTCTATGACAGCTCAACAAAAACAAGAACTGTATAAAAAGTTAAAACCGCGTGAGAAATATTTAGTTGATCATGCAAAGGACTTATATTTAGCAAAATTTTATATCGGTGAAGGTGAATACACCTTTGTACAGCATCCACAATATGATCTGGATATTTTTGCACCCTATTTAGAAAAATCAGATCAGGTCTACTTTAAACAGATCCGTAAAGAGTATACAGGCGCCAACTATATTATGGACGCAGGGCTAGCAATTAGTTTTGATGAAGTGGCTAATCGATTGTTATATTGGGAAAAATTCAATAAAGGCTACCCCAACAACCATTTTAAACCTCAAGTCATAGAGAACATTGAACAATACCGTAGTGCACTTTTTCAAGGCGAGGACAACACCCGCACGCTCTGGTTCGATGACGATAAAATTGCAGATGAACAAGCAATCAAAGCGATTGAAAAAATTGCAAAAGTAAAACTGCCAGTAGCCAAATTGCGCAGAAATTTGTGGAATTTAATCAAGCACAAGTGAAACGCTTTGGCAACAAATGCCAAAACCATCTAGACAGTATCCTGAAGATAACTCACCTGAGCAGCAAGAGATCCGGGCACAACGTGAAGCATTTGAACAAAAAAATTAGAAAATCTGTCGAGGAAATTCTGGCTCAAAAAACATAATTGAAATTGATATCTGTATGCCAGCATATTTTCAATGAGAACATGCTAAGATTTAAACATCGCTTGGACGGAGCGCGAGTAATTCCTCGCTGAGATTTAGTCAGTTTTGCATCTCCTTGCCAAAACTTAAACTAAAGTACCGTTGAACCTGATCAGGTTAAGACCTGCGTAGGAATCAAGCATCTAAAAACTGACAGCCCATAGTTTATCTATTTTTGTCGCAATAGCCTTTATTCTGATGATGAATTTAGCAGATAAAATAGACTAAATTTACCACCGTTTTTAAAGATCGTGCTTGATTCGTTGATGTCATTCATAAGGATCATTGTAGTGAACCAATTAACGAATCTATCCCCTGCTGATCAATTGGCTCAACACGAGCAAGAAGCCCAAAGATCTGACTCGAATTTTACCCGCATCTAAAAAAGTTTATATTCAAGGTTCACGCCCAGATATTCGCGTACCGATGCATGAGAATTGAACTCACGGATACGACCGACAGGCCTTGGGGGTGAAAAAAACCCACCGATTATGGTCTCACGATACTGCAGGTGTTTATACCGATCCCAACGTACACATTGATTTGAATAAAGGCTGACCCAATGTCCGTGAAACTTTGGATTGAAGAACGTGCCGATACTGAGCATTTAGCCAGCTTAACCTCTAAATTTGGCCAAGAACGTCTGAAAGATATTCGTACTGCTGGAAATCCGTTTTGCCCATATTCAAAAACCACGTCCCGTGCAAAAACAGGCAACAATGTCACACAAATGCATTATGCCAAACAAGGCATCATCACGCCTGAAATGGAATACATTGCGATTCGTGAAAATCCAGCGCCAGCATGAAGGTGTTGATATGCGCCAGCATGCAGGACAAGGTTTGGTGCACACAACCTCATGGAGATTACCCCTGAATTTGTGCGTAAAGAAGTCGCTGAAGGCCGTGCCATTATTCCCGCCAATATTAACCATCCTGAATGCGAACCCATGATCATTGGGCGTAATTTCTTGGTAAAAATCAATGCCAATATTGGCAACTCAGCTTTGAGTTCATCGATTGATGAAGAAGTGTCGAAAATGACCTGGGCAACCCGTTGGGGTGCTAACACCATCATGGACTTATCGACGGGTAAAAATATCCATGAAACCCGTGAATGGATTATCCGCAACTCACCAGTTCCAATTGGTACGGTACCAATTTATCAAGCACTTGAGAAAAGTCGATGGTGTTGCTGAAGACCTGACATGGGAAATCTTTAAAGACACCTGATTGAACAAGCTGAACAAGGTGTTGATTATTTCACCATCCATGCTGGGGTCTTATTACGTTATGTGCCGATGACAGCCAATCGTTTAACGGGGATCGTATCACGCGGTGGTTCGATCATGGCGCAATGGTGCTTGGCGCATCATGAAGAAAACTTCCTCTATACGCATTTTGATGAAATCTGCGAAATCATGAAAGCCTATGATGTATCTTTCAGCTTAGGTGATGGTTTACGTCCGGGCTGTATTCAGGATGCCAATGATGAAGCACAATTTTCTGAATTACGCACTTTAGGTGAACTGACTCATCGGGCATGGAAACATGATGTTCAGGTCATGATCGAAGGACCAGGCCATGTTCCAATGCATATGGTCAAAGAAAATATGGACTTTCAACTTGAAGTTTGTCAGGAAGCACCTTTCTATACCCTTGGACCCCTCACCACCGATATTGCTCCGGGCTATGACCATATTACCTCTGCGATTGGTGCAGCGATGATTGGTTGGTACGGCACTGCAATGTTGTGTTATGTGACACCTAAAGAGCATTTGGGTCTGCCCAATAAGAAAGATGTTAAAGACGGGATTATCACCTATAAAATCGCAGCCCATGCGGCGGATTTAGCCAAAGGTCATCCGGGCGCACAAGTTCGTGACAATGCTTTATCTAAAGCACGCTTTGAGTTCCGTTGGGAAGATCAATTCAATCTCAGCTTAGATCCTGATACTGCAAGATCAATGCATGATGAGACCATGCCTAAAGAAGCACATAAGTCAGCACACTTCTGTTCAATGTGCGGACCTAAGTTCTGTTCGATGAAAATCACCCAAAACGTGCGAGATTATGCACAAAATCAACAAAATGCAGCCCACCCTGTAAATAGCGAAACGCTTATAGAAGATGGTCTCAAAACCATGAAATCCGTTTATCAGGAACAAGGGCAAAAGTTGTACCATAAAGTGTAAAGATTAAAAAAAAACTTTTGTCTTTCACTATTTCTCAGTTAGGATGAAGTGAATATGTTTCATCCTAACTGTGCACATGAACATCATTCAGCAAGCAACCTACACCCATAATGATGTAGAAATACAATCTCGTGAATATGCCTTTAAAGGTTTTGTTCAAGTCGAAAAAGTGAGCTTGCGACACCGATTATTTAATCAAACTGAATATACCTCAGCCATTCAACGTGAATTAATTCGCCGTAAAGAAGCTGCTGGTGTACTGATTTATAATGATCAACAACAAAAATTTGCATTGATTGAACAGTTTCGTGTGGGGGCAATTGATGATGAAATTTCACCTTGGCAACTCGAAATCATTGCAGGCGTACTTGATGGAGATGAATCTCCAGAAAGTTGCATTCGACGGGAAAGCATCGAAGAATCTGGATGTGAATTAAACCAAATCAAACACCTGTTTAGCTTCTATCCATCTGCTGGTGCATGTGATGAAATCTTTCATCTCTATGTAGCGCAAGCCGCATTACCTGCTGAAGGTGGTGTGTTTGGTATGCCAGATGAAGGTGAAAATATCCAACTTCATATCATTGATTATTCAGATTTGAGTCTATTATTAAAAAGTAATCGTTTAAAAAATGCACCTGTGATTATGGCTTTGCAATGGCTACAACAGCACTTGCATGCATTTGAAGATGTCTAGGGGAAAGGCATGCAATCAGAGATATTGCCGCAAACAGATAAAGATAGAGTGATTATCCAAATCACAGATACACACCTGATGGATAAACCTGATGCAGAGTTTGTCGGGATTAATCCTGAAGAAAGCTTTCATGCCGTCATGGATGATATTCAGCAACGCTATAAAAATATCGATCTGATTTTACATACTGGTGATTTGGCTCAAGCTGCATTTCCAGAAACTTATGCGCGCTATTTAGAATATATGCAGCGTTTTGGTGTCGATTTTTATCAAATTCCGGGAAATCACGACAATATAAACTTGTTCCCGTTCCATTCGCCAGAACCTATTCCAGCAGTGATTGAGTTAGATCAATGGCGTATCATTTTGCTGAATAGTGCTGTGGGTGGACGTACCGATGGAAACATTCAAACGGAACAATTGGTCCATCTAAAACGGCTATTGGAACAATTGCGTGACAAGTTTATCCTTATCGCCTGTCATCACAATCCTTTTGATATGCATTCCAAATGGCTCGATCAACATAAGCTCAAAAATGCCGATGAATTAAAAACCGTACTCGAACCCTTTGATAACATCAAAGCCGTGTTACATGGTCATGTCCATCAAGAATCCTATAATGTATGGAATGGAATACAGTTTATTTCTACCCCTGCGACGTGTGTACAATTTAAACCACTCAGCCAAGAGTTTTCATTTGATCCGATTGCGCCTGGTTACCGTTGCTTACATTTAAAAGCCAATGGTGAATTTGAGACCTCTGTACACCGCTTGGATCACTTCAAAGTTACAATTAATGAAGAAATTTCAGGTTACTAGCTTTTCATTTTGGTTTTTTTCTATTAAGTTATTCGTCCAACGAGATATGCAGAAAGTCGAATTCAGGGTTAGGTGACTTTCATCTTGGTAAAAAAATCTATATGATGACGCCCCCGATAGATTCATTCTGTTGGTAGTGATAAAAATACTTGCATATCACCATATTTTTTGCGTATAGATAATACGTATATGATGAGGAATGCCCTTTATGGCGAATGACAACCAAAATCAAGTCTTGGAAGAACAAACAGCAATTGCAGATGATAAGTCTGTAAAGCGAGTGCGTAAAACCAAGCCGAAGACCAATGAAAACGGTACTACAGCAAGTCTATTCGGTATCGAGCCTTATCAGCCAAAGAAAAATGAAGAATACATGTCTGAGGGGCAACTCGAACATTTTCGTAAAATTTTGCTGGCATGGAAAGCAGAATTGATGTCGGAAGTGGATCGCACCCTAAATACAATGCAAGATGAATCTTCTTCTTTACCTGATGTAAATGACCGTGCGACGCAAGAAGAAGAGTTTGCCATTGAATTACGTACCCGTGACCGTGAACGTAAACTTATTCGTAAAATAGAGCAATCTATTGAAGCGATTAAAAATGATGACTATGGTTTCTGTGAAACTTGCGGTATCGAAATTGGTTTACGCCGTTTAGAAGCACGACCAACTGCAACTTTATGTATCGACTGTAAAACCCTTGCAGAGATCAAAGAGAAGCAAAATAACGGTTAATACTGTGTCAAATTCCTCCCCAACCCTCTCTTTTCCAAAGGGAGGGAGGAAGAGTACTGCCTACAAAGGTCGGTTTGCACCCTCCCCCACAGGGCCATTACATTTTGGCTCCTTAGTGACCGCTGTCGCGAGTTATTGCGACGCTAAAGCGCATCATGGGCAATGGATCGTCCGCATTGAAGACACAGATATCCCTCGTATTTACCCTGACAGCGAACAGCATATTTTAAAGTGCCTAGATGCTTTTGGCTTCCAATCTGATGATGAAATCATTTATCAACGACATCGCTTAGACATTTATCAATCTGTAATCGAACAACTCAAACAAAAACATTTCGTTTATGCCTGTGAATGTACCCGTAAAATATTAGGCTCAAATCATATCTATGCTGGCACCTGCCGAGACAAACAGCTCGACTTTCAAGACCAAGCCATTCGTGTAAAAGTTTCTGATCAAAACATTTGTTTCAATGACCGCTTGCAAGGACAACATTGCGCGAACTTACAACGCGATTTGGGTGACTTTGTACTAAAGCGTCGTGATGGCATTATCAATTATCAACTGGCAGTCGTTGTCGATGATTATTTACAAGAAATCAGCCATGTCGTGCGTGGTGCGGATTTATTGGATAATACTGAACGTCAAATTTGGCTAGGACAGCTTTTGGGTTATCCCGCTCTTGAATATATGCACTTACCCCTCGCCATGAATCATTTGGGGCAAAAACTCTCTAAACAAAACCTTGCGCAAGCGCTTGATCTCAAACATGCACCTGAATTGCTGTTACAAGCGATTATAGCACTTGGACAAGCTCCAGTAGGCCTAGATCAGCCAGATCTCATGTTGGCTCAAGCTGTCGCTCAATGGGATATTTCTCGCATTCCTCAAGGGACAACGCTACAATCCATTTATCAGTAATCCCTGATTAAGCAACAATACCAACATAAGAATACCAACATCATTCAGGATTGAGATGAACCTTTTAAAAAATCTAATAACGCTGAGTTTTCTCATGATCACAGGCCTCACCGAGGTCTATGCACAAATGGCAATTTTATGTATTTCCCCGATTTCTAAAACTGCTGTTATTGATGAAATGAGTGGCGCACCACGTGAACAATGGGGTAAACCATTACCAACTTATTCAGTTCAAGTCGATCGCTCTGCAATCATGAAGGTCGATCACAAAAACCCCAATCAAACTTAAACTTGCAAATACCGCTGGAAAACATCAGATCAAGATTTATGCCAATGATGTATTGGAAACTTCGTTTTATTATTCCCCAACAGCGATAGATGTATTACGACTGAGTGAGTCCGGTTATCAAACTTGGGATTGGGTAAAATTTAAGACCACCCAATCGGCATTAAAATATTGCAATACGCAAAATCCAAACTAAATTACCCATAAAAAAAGCCATTTGTGATCAAATGGCTTGTCTATTTAAGTTCAATAAAAAATTAAAAACTAGACTCTTCTCGCGCTGGATTGGCATCCTTGGTGGTTGCATCAATTTTGAGAATTAAACTGATCATCACCGCACACATAATTAAAGATGAACCACCATAACTAATAAATGGAAGCGTTAGCCCCTTGGTCGGCAACATGCCCATATTCATACCAGCATTCACCAAGATCTGTAATAAGAAAATAATACTGATCCCGTAAGCCAAGTAACCTGCGCGCAAATATTGATGATTGAGCGCACGCTGACCGATACGAATACAGCAAATCAACATCACAAATGAGAGCAGCAAAACGGTCGAAATACCAAAGAAACCGAATTCTTCACCTAAAATTGCCAACATAAAGTCAGTATGTGCTTCAGGCAAATAAGACATTTTTTGAATACTATGTCCTAAGCCTACCCCAAACCATTCACCACGACCAAAGGCCATCAAGGCATTCGACAATTGATAACCAGAGCCCAAAGGATCAGCCCAAGGGTTTGAGAATGACATTAAGCGTTCATAACGATATGGTTCAAACACGATTAAGGATACAAATGCCACCAGAATCGCACCGAATGCAAAGCCGAACTGAATCATGGGTGCGCCAGCCAAGAAGAACACGCCTAGCATCGAAACAGCAATCACCACTGTCGCCCCTAAGTCAGGCTCTGCAATAATCAGTCCGACCGTCAGCAACATCACCACACCTAGACGTACCAAGCCCTCTTAATATTATTACGGACCTACTTCAGCACGACGAACCACATAGTCTGCGGTAAATATGGCCATCATCACCTTGGCGACTTCGGTTGCCTGCAAGGTAAATCCACCTACACGAATCCAACGTGTTGAACCATTTACTTCTGTACCCACCACCAAGACGGCGAGTAATAAAGCAATCGTGATCAACCACAAGTGGAAAGGTATTTTTAAACCAAAGGTTGAGTGAAACTTGATAGGTAATTGCACGCCGCAACAAAAGCCACCACGATCGAAATCCCATGACGAATCACATAGTGAAATTCGTCTTCATGCATTCGTTCGGCATAAGGCATAGAAGCCGAAGCCACCATCACCGTACCAATACACAAGCAATGAAATGACGCAAAATATCAGTACATTACGCGGTGTAATCTCCGCCGGCAATTTTGGGCATCCAGCGATCATACAACTTGGTGCATCTTACTTATAGTCGTCTGAGCTAACCCAGCCATACTCTTATTTCCTTATGATTCTTTTTAGTTTAGAGCATTTACATATTCAACAAAGCGATGACCACGCTCAGGATAGCCTGTAAACATATCAAAGCTTGCACATGCAGGTGATAATAGCACTACATCTTGCGCATGCGTATGTTGTTGACAAAGTTCTACAGCTTGTTGCAAAGATTCTGCATGTAGCAGCGTTGTTGTCCCTGCAATGGCATTTTCAATGATTGAGCGATCTTCACCCATCAGTACCGCAACTTTGGCATATTTTTGCAGAGACTCACGTAGTGCAGTAAAGTCCTGCCCTTTGCCCTGACCACCCAAAATAATCGCAACCTGACCACCTTGGGCTTCAATTGCAGCACCTAAACCGTCCAATGCCGCTAAAGTTGCACCGATATTGGTGCCTTTAGAATCATTATAATAACGAACGCCATTCACTTCTTTAACGAACTCACAACGGTGCTCTAAACCTTTAAAGGTTTTTAAGGTTTCAAGCATTTTATCCATTGGTAAACCAATCGCTTCACCCAAAGCTAAACATGCCAAAGCATTGGCAACATTATGCGTTCCTTGAATATACATCTCTGAACTTTTGAGTAGACGTTCACGACCTCGCGCTAAGCCAAATCGTACCGTTATCTTCTCTTAGAATACCGTATTGTTTTAAATCAGGTGCATTGAGCCCAAAGCTTTGCATCGGTGTGACATCTGGTACCAAGTGGGCGAGTCAATGAATCATCACGGTTATATACGACTTTTTTCACACCTTGGAAAATACGATGTTTTGCCGCATGGTAACCTGCCATATCCCCATGACGGTCCAAGTGATCTTCACTCATGTTTAAGACCACAGCCACTTCTGCATTTAAACTTGAGGTTGCTTCCAATTGAAAGCTGGAAAGTTCAAGGATATAAACATCTGGATCATCATGGGTTAAATCCAAAGCAGGACGACCCAAGTTACCCCCTACTGCAACCTTAACCCCTGCATCTTGTGCCATTAAACCAATCAAAGTGGTCACGGTACTTTTTGCATTTGAACCAGTAATCGCCACAATCGGTTTATCTGTAGCACGGCGGAGAATTTGAATTTCACTGATGACTGGAATGCCTTTTGCAATCGCAGCTTGAATTGCTGGCAACTGAGGATCTAACCCGGGACTAATGACAATTTCTTCAGCTTGTAATAAGTAAATCTTGATCGAGCTGACCAAAGCTGGTTTGAACTGCTGCTGGAATTTGCTCATGTCCTGGTGGAACTTCACGAGAATCTGTGACTGCAACACGGTAGCCATTTTCATGAAGAAAATTTACGGCTGAAACGCCTGAAATTCCAAGCCCAGCCACAACTTTTAACCCACCACGTTGTATTAACATTTTTGCTCACCAGCATTAAGATTTTAAAACTTGCAAAATGTTAGCACTTTGGCGATTTGAAAGCTTTTTCTGTTTGCACTTTCTGGATATTTTTTTGTGTCAGTGCGTAAAAAATAGCAGCAGATTATTTTGATGAATACAGCTGATTTCTTAAATAAAACCACTTGCGTTTTTATTCTATTCATAAATAAGCCGAATGTTAGGATCAGCATTCGGCTTATTCATCGGGGCAGTTTACGACGGTTTGAATCTGATTAAAATGAATCGAGCAGTAAAGATAATAAATTGCCCGCGCCATAACCCGCACCAAGCAACAGCGCAATCCAAATCCATCCGCCTAAAACGTTATACAACATGAATACAGGCATTTTCATATGCCCTGCACCCGCTGCAAAAGGAGCAAAAGAACGAACAAAAGGCACAAAACGGGCAACCAGAATGGTTTTACCACCATGCTTTTCAAAATAATGGTTGGTCTTTTTAATATATTCAGGCTTAAACCAACGTGAATGCGCGTGAAAAAACTTAAACCCTAGCGCACGTCCCGTATAATAGTTCACCATATACCCCAAAACTGAAGCAATAATCAGCAACAATACCCATATAGTGCAAATGCACAGATTCAGCGGTAGAACATAAAGCACCGACAGCGATCAATAAACTATCGCCAGGGAGAAAAAACATAAAGACCGAGCCAGTTTCTGCAAAAATGATTAGAAACAAAAATGGCATAAATCCACAGCCCGTAATTTTCTAAAAAAGTGGGCAATAATTGTTCTAAATGCAATAAAAAATCAAGCAATACTCAACTCTCTTACAGAAGAATTCACGATATATTAGCCTAATTTAATCATGTATATATTAAAAGGCCTAAATAAATTAGGCTTTTTTTAATCGGGTTTGGTTTTTATTTATTTTAAAAACCATTGGCTGCCAGAAATTCCATACTGAGTTTAGACTCTGCTTTTGGCTCAGCAGCTTTATCACCAAGCAACAATCTTTCAATATAACGTGCCAATACATCGACTTCTAAATTGACTTGAGAACCCACTTTCCACGTTCCAATATTGGTCCGTTCAGCAGTATGTGGAATTAAATTTAAACTTAAGATATTTCCACGTAAATGATTGATGGTGAGGCTAATTCCATCTACAGTCACAGACCCTTTTTCAGCCAAATATTTAGCAATTTCAACAGGTGCAGTGACTTCAAAATACAGTGAGCGAGCATCTGAACGCACTACGGTGATTTCACCCACAGCATCGACATGTCCACTGACGATATGTCCACCGAAGCGTGTTGTCGGCAACATTGCTTTTTCTACATTGACCGCTTGCCCCGCTTTCCAACTTGCTAAAGTCGAACGATTTAAGCTTTCACGGGACACATCAGCAGCGTACCAGTTTTCACCCCAGTCAATCACAGTTAAACAAATCCCATTGGTTGCAATAGAGTCGCCCAAATGCACATCAGACATATCCAAGTCTGTCTGAATACGCAAGCGCACATCACCGCCTACATTTTGTAAACTTTCAACTTTACCCAAACTTTCAATGATACCTGTAAACATAATTCTACCTACTGCTGCAGTGAGAGGAACTGATGAAGTTCAATCGTGTTTATTTTGCATCTGCCCATATTTTAAAGGCAAAGGTGCATTCTTACCATAAGGCCAGTTGTGTACTTACACCTGAAGTATCCACACCACCCAATTCTGCAAAATGATAAAGTTGACCTAACAGCTGACGCAATGGTGGTCCAGACTTAGCATGGGTATCGGTGATTACAATAAACTCAAGCACACGTGCGCGTTCAGACTGACGCTGTTTACTGACACGATAACGAGGCACATCCTGAGTCAATAAGGTGACTTTGCCACGTTTCAGATTGGCCGCCAATAAGTCTTTGGCCTCAATATTTCCATCGGTTGAGTAACTGGTGAGAATATAACGCGCATTAATCGTTTCCAACAAATTCTCATAAGCTTCTTGTGCATGCTTAGAAGAATTATAAGGACTTGGGCGCTCTTTACGCCATGCACGGTCAATCCCACTTTTAAAACCCTTGGTATCAGGTGTCGGTAAATCAACTTGATCCCACAGTGTTAGCGAGTTGAGTACATGATAATTACTACTATAGGCATGTTGGTTATACGGTGGATCTAGATAAGCCACATCGACTTCAAAACCACTCATTTGATTTGCCAAGTGCTGTGCATCTACACACCACACTTCTGCCATCGGTGTTTTCTGCTTATTTTGCCCGACTTCACTAAAGCGACTCGGGTAAGCCACAATAACGACTCAATCCGTTCCAGACGCAGTTTGGGTCTTACCGCCCCAACCATGATGGAAGCTTTTAAATACACCACTGGTATTACTGACAAAACTTGCTGAATAGAGCAAAGGTGCCAATAAGGCACTCATTTCTACATCGTCAATTGCACCCTGTGCTTGCCAAGTGGCAATTTGCTGACGAATTGCATCTATACGCATCCCATTACGGCGTTTAAAAAATAAACGGTCTCGTGCAGGGTCATAAATTTCATCATTCCGCGGACAAAGGTTATGCGTAACCCATCCTTTCACTTCAGGCAAGCGGTTTAAATAATCGATGGCTTTTTGATACCCACCCAATTCTTTAAATGCAGGTGCATCTGTGCATGCCAAAATGGCATGATTTAATGCATGACTATACGGTTCCCAATCATTGGCAATCACCCGATAGCCATTTTGACGTGCTAAACGTGAAACCACCCCACTGCCTGCAAAAAAATCGGCAAAAATCGGGGCGCGTTTACCCTTAGGATTCAAAGTACCTGTGATTTCAAGCGCTTCAAGAATCAGATGCAACAAACGACGTTTGTTTCCCAGATAGGGAACCAACTGATGAAAAAGATATTCATCTGTTGTACGCGCAGCATGACGACGTTTATGGTAAACCGATGATGTTGACTCTGGATTCATACTGACTCTTGTGAAGGGATAAGTCTTAAGCGAATGTCATCACCAAACTGATGAACATCTTGTAACTTAAAAACGTAATTGTTGTGCCATCGTTTCAAATTCGGCATTGAACATGGCACGTGCTGATTGTCCTAAAAAGGTTGGCGCAACATAACTGATTAATTCATCCACCAGTTTTTCCTGCAAAAATGCAGTGGATAATGTCGCACCTGCTTCAACCAACACATCGTAAATTTGGAAATCTTTTAAAGTCGTAAGCAAATCTTTTAAAGATTGTACTTCTAATTGTACCACGCCCAGCTTGGCAAGTTCTTGACGAAATGGTCCCATGACCATCACTGTTTCAGGCGCGCTTAAGAATTTGAGCATTGAGTGGCAAACGCCCTTGTCGGTCTAAAATCACCCGCTTAGGCTGGACAATCGTTGCAATATCAATATCACCCAATGAACGCACATTTAATTGAGGGTCATCTGCCAAAATGGTATCGATCCCGGTAATCACTGCACCTGAAATAGCCCGCCAATGCTGAACATCTTGACGTGATTCAGCCCCAGTGATCCATTTAGACTCACCAGACGCCATTGCTGTACGGCCATCTAAACTTGACGCAACCTTTAAACGCACATAAGGCACACCCGTTGCCATTGCTTTTAAAAAGCCTTGATTGAGTTGAGCCGCTTGTTGCTCACAAACCCCTGTTTCAACCTCAATCCCTGCCTGGCGTAAAATATCCACGCCTTTTCCCGCCACCAAAGGATTTGGATCAGCACATGCAATAACAACTTTGCTGACACCCGCTTCAACCAAGCCTTTAGCACAAGGTGGTGTACGGCCATAATGCGCACAAGGTTCCAAAGTGACATACGCGGTTGCGCCCTTGGCAGACTCGCCTGCTTGACGCATGGCAAAAACTTCGGCGTGTGGCTGACCAGCTCTAGGATGAAAACCCTCTCCCACCCATTGCCCATCTTTTACAATGACACAACCGACGTTCGGGTTTGGTCGTGTGGAATATTGTCCAAGCTTCGCGAGCTCAATTGCTTTCTGCATCCAAACCTGATCTATGTTTACATAATCTTCGGGTTTAGAATTTGAATCAAACTCAGACATAAAAATTCCTAATCAATAACGTTCAAAAATAAAATTAGTGGTCTTGCCCACGATCTTGCATTTGTTCAATTTGATGACGAAACGCATCAATATCTTGGAAATCTTGATACACCGACGCAAAACGCACATAAGCCACATGATCCAATGCAAACAACGATTTCATGACAATTTCACCAATGGTGCGTGAACGTACATCACGTTCACCGAGGCGGCGAATTTGCAATTGAATATCACTAATGACGGTTTCAATCTGTTCTTGAGTCACGGGTCTTTTTTGTAAGGCGTGCATTAAAGAACGTCGTAATTTTGCTTCGTCAAACGGTTCATTTTTACCATCTGACTTGGTCACGCGTGGCATGACCACTTCATAACTCTCAAATGTCGTAAAACGTTCGCCACAACTGATACATTCACGACGTCGACGAATCTGGCTACCTTCAGCGGCCAAACGAGAGTCGATTACTTTACTATCTGCAGCGTTGCAAAATGGACAATGCATAGTGGTTTTTATTGAACAAAATTCATGATTTCATCTAGTGTAGCAAAAAAACCTGATTTTGTTGAGCCTTTCGCAAGATATGGAAAAAAACAGCCCTTACGGACTGTTTTATACTATATATAGTTATTATTCTAATTAGATTGATTATTCGATACGTTCGCCATGTTGGCTTAAATCAAGCCCCATACGCTCATCATCAGATTCAACACGGATCCCAATCACAACATCGATAATTTTAAGTAGGATAAAGGTCACAACTGCTGAGTATGCGATTGTTGCTAACACACCTTCAACTTGTACCCATAATTGATGCATAACATCTGTCGGTGCTTTGTCGCCCATAATGAATGAACTGGCAAATACAGCTGTTAAAATCGCACCAACAATACCGCCTACACCGTGTAAACCAAATGCATCCAATGAGTCATCTGCTTTAAGGATACGTTTAAGACCAGAGATTCCCCAGAAGCACACCACACCACCGATTAAGCCCATGATCAACGCACCACTTACTGTCACAAAACCTGCTGCTGGCGTAATCACAACCAGACCAGCAACTGCACCCGATGCTGCACCCAATACTGAACCTTTACCACGAACAATTTTTTCAACCACTAACCAAGCAATTGCTGCCGCTGCGGCTGCGATTTGAGTTGTGACCAAAGCATACGCTGCTGAACCATTTGCACCTAAAGCAGAACCACCATTGAAACCAAACCAACCGACCCATACCAAGCTTGCACCCAATACAGTTAAAGTTAAGTTATGTGGTGCCATAGATTCTTTGCCTAAGCCCATACGTTTACCCAGTAAATACGCAGCAACTAGACCAGCAACACCCGAGTTAATATGAACAACAGTACCACCAGCAAAATCAAGTGCGCCATCATTCATTAACCAGCCACCACCCCATACCCAGTGTGCAATCGGTGCATAAACAATAATGACCCAAATCGTAATAAATGTGATCCAAGCACTGAATTTCATACGATCAGCCACAGAACCACTGATAATGGCAACGGTAATAATCGCAAAAGTCATTTGGAAAATAACGAAAAAGAATTTCTGGAATTGTGCCACTCAGCGCATCTGTTGTAATTCCAGATAACATGATTTTATCGAAACCACCAATAAAAGCGTTACCAGAACCAAATGCAAGTGAATAACCAATGACCACCCATACGATGCTGACTACTGCTGCGGCAGTAAAGCTTTGCGCCATGGTGGCAAGCACATTTTTCTTACGAACCATACCGCCGTAGAATAATGCTAAACCGGGAATTGTCATCAGTAATACAAGTGCTGTAGATACAAGAATCCACGCTGTATCACCTGTATTTAAAGTTGGTTTTTCTGCCTCTGCTGGAGCAGCTGCGGCAGTCACCGTTTCAGGCGCAACGGTTGCCGATGTATCGGCGACTGTTGCAGTCACATCACTTGCCGTTGCAACAGCTGTAGATGCAGGCTCAGCTACGTTTTCTTCTGCCCACGCAACTGATCCGCCAAGAAGTGCGCCAGACAGGCTGAGCGCTAATAGCATTTTTTTCATTCGTATCCCCCAACCTAATTTTGTGAGTTATGTATTGATATACATAACCAGCAATCTTCGTGCCAAATTAAACAGCGTCTGGACCTGTTTCACCTGTACGAATACGAATTACTTGCTCTAAATTAGTCACGAAAATTTTTCCATCACCAATTTTGCCAGTGCTAGCAACGCGTGTAATAGATTCAATCACTGAATCTACCATGTCATCACTGATTGCGATTTCGATTTTCACTTTAGGCAGAAAATCAACAACATACTCAGCGCCACGATAAAGTTCAGTATGCCCCTTTTGACGACCAAAACCTTTAACTTCAGTTACGGTAATCCCTTGAACGCCTATATCAGACAGTGCTTCACGCACGTCATCTAATTTAAACGGTTTTACAATTGCAGTTACGAGCTTCATATTGTTTTCCTTCGGCTTATTTCACCAGTAAGGTTTTATGTTCAATTTTCATGCCAATCTTATTAATGGTTGGGGTGATTAATTCAATCAACATGCATTGCCTTTATAACCTATTGTATATACTTAGGTGAAGTTGCAACTTTAAAAACACATAATATTGCGTGTTTTTTTAGATTTCATTGCTAAATTATAGGAGACATCATGCTTTAAGCATCGGATAAAAAATTACTTAAATAAAATGAATACGCGATGTTACACTAGGCAAAGAACATTACTCATTTGGATTCCTCATGATTGAAACATTATTACAAGCAATTTTAGAACAGGTCGATCAGCCTAAAAAAGACATAGAACATAATTTACGCGCCTTACTGAATGAAGCCATTTCTAAAATGGATATCGTTTCAAAAAGACGAAATTGAACGCCAAAAGACTGCACTAAATAATGCCAATTTACGCTTGACCGATTTACAAGAACAGGTCAAAGCACTTGAGGATACTGATTCAGGATAAAAAATAAACTAAATTTGCACATTATTGGTGCAAAAAATATAATAATGATTAAAAATAAAGCACAAGTGGAAAACAACAATGTCTTTAGCAAAAATTTATACCCGAGGTTTGCTCGGGCTACATGCACCTTTAATTGAAGTTGAGGTCCATGTTAGTGCAGGGCTTGCCTTCTTTAACAATTGTTGGCTTAGCTGAAGCAGCAGTTCGTGAAAGTAAAGATCGAGTTCGATCTGCCATTATTAACAGTGGTTATCAATTCCCAACCAAACGCTTAACCATCAATCTCGCACCTGCGGATCTTCCCAAAGATGGCTCCGTTTAGATCTGCCCATTGCACTTGGTATCTTGATTGCCACAGGGCAACTTCCCGAAAATGTCACAGATCATTTTGAGTTTATTGGTGAATTGGCACTGGATGGGCACTTAAGACCCAGCTACAGGAACATTAACCATTGCGATGGCATGTCAAATGGCCAAGCATCAATTGATGTTGCCACAGGAAAATGCCGCAGAAGCAGCGCAATTGCCTGAGTTTCAGGTATTTGCTGCACAGCACTTAAAACAAGTCTGTGAGCATTTCTTAAACCTACAAAAAATTGATGTAACTGCTCGGCAAAAAGTACCGCAAGACAATACCTACAAATTTGATTTGGCAGATGTCAAAGGGCAACTACGCCCACGGCGCGCTTTAGAAATTTCAGCAGCAGGTGGACATTCCCTTTTATTTAAAGGCCCACCGGGTACAGGTAAAACCCTGTTAGCGTCTCGCTTACCGAGTATTTTGCCAGCCTTAAATCCACAAGAAAATCTTGAAGTTGCCAGCATTTATTCAATTGCCAAGACCAAACACCATTTTGGACAGCGCCCATTTCGCGCCCCGCACCATACCGCGTCTGCAATCGCTCTTGTCGGTGGCGGTTCAAATCCAAAACCTGGAGAAATTACGCTGGCGCACTTAGGTGTACTATTTTTAGATGAGCTGCCTGAGTTTGACAAAAAAGTACTCGAAGTTTTAAGGCAACCGCTTGAATCTAAAGAAATCGTTATTTCTAGAGCATCACGCCAAATTACATTTCCTGCAAACTTTCAATTGATTGCAGCAATGAACCCCTGCCCTTGTGGTTATGCATTTAACCAAGACAGTCGCTGCCAATGTTCTGCTGAAGCAATTAAGCGGTATCAAAATCGAATTTCAGGTCCATTATTGGATCGTATTGATTTCCATATCGATGTGCCACCATTAAAAGCCCAAGAATTACAGGATCAAACGCCTGTCGAAGATTCAGCAACTGTACGGGAACGGGTGATTGATGCGTGTGATTTTCAAATCCAAAGACAAGGGCATTTAAATCACAGCTTATCGCCAAAAGACTTAGAAAAATATGTGATTTTAGATGAAACATCCAAGCAAATGCTCGAAATGGCACAACAACGTTTGAATTTATCTGCGCGGGCATATCATCGTATTTTACGTGTTTCAAGGACCATTGCAGATTTAGCTCAAAGTGAGCAAATCCAAAGTGCCCATTTAACCGAAGCCTTGTCATATCGGGGAACTCAATCTTAGAATCCAAGCTATGACGTATAGAAGATAAATAACATGCTAAATTTAACCTTACGCAACGAACATGCAGATGACATTGAAAATATTTTCAATCTCACTCAACTGGCTTTTCTAAATGCAGCGCATACCGACCATACTGAACACTTGATCGTCAATGCACTCAGAGAGGCAAATCAATTAACCATTTCCATTGTTGCTGAATTGGATCAACAGATTATTGGGCATGTGGCAATTTCACCTGTGGAGATTTCTTCTGGCGCACAACATTGGTATGGTTTAGGTCCAATTTCAGTTGCACCAGAATATCAACACCAAGGTGTTGGCAAAGCTTTAATCCAACACGCATTACAGCAGTTACAACAATTCAATGCCGCAGGATGTGTTGTGCTTGGAGATCCTGCCTATTATTCCAAATTTGGCTTTCAGCCACATGACCGTTTGATCCTTGAAGGTGTGCCTGCTGAATATTTTCAAGCCCTTAGCTTTGACCAAAGCATTCCACAAGGAACGGTAAAATATCATCCAGCATTTGAAGTGAAAGCCTAATTTGATTTCAAAATCGCAAAAAATAAAGGTGACTCAAGGTCACCTTTATAGATCTTAATTTGCGCTTAGAACGCTTTAGTTAAAGTAAACACCGCACCTGTTTCAACACCACGTTTCCCAGAATTAGTGAATCCATCAGTATCAATATTGGTTCCCACTGCTGCAAGTTCCGCAGTTACTCCTGGAATAGATTTAACTGCATAATTCACCCCGACTTTCCAGTCGACATAATTGTCGTTACCATCAGCTAATGCTTTTTTATCCATTGTGGTATAGCCAACATTTGCAAGCCCACCAAAACCAGTATCACCAAATGGAGCTGAATAGCCAACGTTAAAATTCCAACTGTTCCCACCGACTGCTGCCCAGTCATTGGTATAGTTCACATTGGTCAATAAACTACTGCCTTTAACCAAGACATCTGCAAATATTAATTTTGCATAAAACTCAGTCCAGTTAAAATCACTGGTTGCACTTGGATAATTATATTCAACAACACCAACATCCAAAGTCGGTTTAAAGGTTGGAGATAACGCCAATGCTGTTGTATAACCAATAGATGGATCTAATTCTAAATGTGGATCTGCCTCACCAAAATTTACATTTGAACCCCAAAGAGCCGCATATAAACCTGAACTATGCGATAAGGTAAAACCCGCTTGTACTGCTGGGTCGTTATAATGTTTGAGTCATACCGCGGAAACGATAGTCACTCGTTACGGCAGCACTACCTGAAAAGCTTAAACCTAATTTTGACAGTGCGTTGTCTTCCGCCATTGCCATTGTTGCTGTAGACGATAGAACTGCCAATGTTAGTGCTTTAGTTGAGAATTTCATCTTGAGTGCTCCCCCATCATATGATGTTTATTTGTTATGCTAAAATTTGATGAACTCCCTAAGCAATTAGCAATTGCCATGCCAAGATGAAATTCAAGCTGTTTATAAAACTCAGAAATACGTGTGCAATCTATTAATAATCAATATTTTAAAATTAAAAGATTGTGGATAATTTTTCTTATTCTTCAGTTGTTGAACATATGCTATTTCAAGCATCACTTGATGGAACTGATTCATACTGACCTACTTTAAGCATGGTTTTAATGCAAAGTAGTATGAAAAATCTAAGCGTAAATTTTCTATAACGTGCTTTATTGTTGTCATAAAAAGCGTATAAATATTGCTTTACGCTTTTCATGTAAGATGATTTTAGTGGTGCATATTGTTCTTTTGCTCAAAAAAAGCACACATTTTAAAAAATGCCTAAAAAAAGTGCATGCCCAATCTTCGGTCATACACTTTGATAAAATAAGGAAGATAAAATAACTCACTCATATTCATCTTAAAAACTATAAGTTAATCTTAAAAACTATAAGTCAAACCAAATACCAAATTGTCCTTATAATCTTCACCTAAACGGTCTTTACCACCAATTACATAGTCTAATGAAGCTGAAACACCTGTATTAGCAATGACTTTACTGAGCCCCAAGCGCATTTCACTTAACGCAAAATCCTGTTCTGTCTGCACAATACTGTCATCATGATGACTGTTATATAGAGATGCACCAATAGCCGTGTTGAAAATAAAATCTTGAGCCAAAGCATGACGATACGCAATGCTGAGATAAATATCACCCGCATTGGCAGAGGATGCATCGGCTAACATCACTGAAGCACCTGCGGTTAAATTTTTATAACTCAGCTCAGCAGATAGATCGGTATAGGTGGTTTTACGATGATCTGCTTGATCCGCATAAACAGTACCGCCTTTATGATAAACATATGCAGTGGTTTTTAAGTTATAGCTCCAATTTTGCGCAATTTCTTGAGCATAAGCTAAATAAAAATTATTTTCAAAACCATGATCTTGCGTATCATCTGCAGGGTTGTAGCTCAGTGTAGAACCCCAATACCCCACCGTGATGCCACTTTTATGTGCATAACTTAAACCGCCTTGCACAGCGACATCATCATTTTCAACTCCACCTCGATAAATGTACTTGGATACCAGTCCCACATTTCCAGAGATCGTACCATTTTCAACCAAGACATTTGCTTCTTCAGCAAATGCCGGGCACGACGCGATACAAATAGGCATTGCCCATAACAGTTTAGAAATAAGTGAGTTCATGATGACAAACGGGTGGGCGTATAAATAAAGGCGAATTTTACTGTGTTTTTAAATTTTTGGTAAAAAACATGGACATAAATTCGGCATATTTTTCAATTTATTTCATATTTCACATAAAATCAGCATTTTAACAATTCTTTAGAACTTTTTTTCATAAGAAAAGAAATTAATATTGTGTAAAACATTACAGAAATGTAATATTTTTAAGCAAAAGAGATTCCCTTTTTATAGATTAAATATACAATTCATCCACAATCTGTTCTGAATTCGATCAGTCAGTGCAATCTATTCTCGTTCACGAGGCAATTCATGTTGAATGCTCCAAAACTTACTTTAGCTGTATTAATTAACGCGGTTCTAATATCCCCTACATTTGCTAGCGAACAAAGTGATGCAAAAGGGTTCGTTGAAGATGCCAAAGGTTCTGTATTGTTTCGTACAGGTTATATTCTTCGTGATAAAAAACATGGTATTGACGATCAAAGCTCATTTGCACAAACTGCAATTGTTGACTTAGATTCTGGCTTCACTCAAGGTATCGTCGGTTTCGGTGTTGGTGTAGTTGGTGATGGTTCTTTTAAAATCGGTCCAAACACCCATGCTGGCAATAATATGATTGCACTCAAAAATAATGGTGCAAGAGACGCAAATGGACGAGTTGATCCATATGATCATTGGGCACGTGGTGGCGCAAACGTAAAAGCTCGTTTCTCAAATACGACTGTACGTTATGGTACGCAAGTTCTCGACTTACCTGTACTTGCAAGTAATACAACACGTCTTGTTCCTGAATATTTTACAGGTACGTTATTAACCAGCCATGAAATTAAAAATTTAGAACTTGTTGCTGGTAAATTCACCAAAGACCAAATGTCTGATCAGATCAAGACTGATGGTAATAAATTAGATGATGCGATTGTTTGGGGTGCTAAATACAAATTTGATGACCAGCTTAGCGCGTCTTATTATGGTTTAGATTCTAAAAATGCGTTAGAACGTCATTATATCAATGCAAATTATAAATACCCATTGGCAAATCAAAGTTCTTTAACTTTTGATTTCAGTGGTTATCACACCAAGTTTGATAAAAATGCCAATACCTATTCTGCAACAGGTCCTGTTGATGCGGATTATGCAAATACAGGTAAAGCAGGCGTAGAAAAAACCAATAATATCTGGGCATTGTCTTCTACTTATAATCAAGGTCCGCACACTGTGATGTTGGCTTACCAACAAAATACAGGTGATGTGGGTTATGACTATGGTCAAAATGCTGACGGTTTCCAAAGTATTTATCTACCAAACTCTTATATGTCTGATTTTATTGGTAACCATGAAAAATCAGCTCAAGTTCAATATAACCTAGACTTTAGCAATTATGGTGTTGCTGGCTTAAATTGGACCACAGCATTTGTTTATGGTTGGGATATTAAAGTCCGCAATGTAACTGATGATGCACAAGAACGTGAATTCTTTAATCAGGTGAAATACACCATGCAAAGTGGTTTTGCAAAAGATGCGAGCTTACGTCTACGTCACTCTTACTACCGTGCAAGTGAAGCGTATAATCCTGTCTATATTGGTGATACCAATGAATGGCGTATTTTCTTAGATATTCCTGTGAAATTTTTCTAATTTAGAATAAATCCACAGAAACAAAAAAACCTGCATTGAATCATGCAGGTTTTTTTATGGGTTTGAATATTTTTCAATATTCAAACCACGTTTTAATCAGGCTTATTTTGCAGCTTCGATTGCTTTTAAGACTTCAGCTTTTGCAACTTCTGAACTTTCCCAACCTGTTAATTTAACCCATTTACCAGGCTCTAAGTCTTTGTAATGTGCAAAGAAATGTTCAATTTGATTCAATAATAAAGCAGGAAGATCTGAATACTCTTTCACATCTTTATAAAGCGGAGTCAATTTGTCATGTGGAACTGCGATCAGTTTCGCATCAATACCACCATCATCTTCCATGTTTAATTTACCAACAGGACGACAACGAATCACTGAACCATGTACCAATGGGTGTGGAGTTACAACCAATACGTCTAATGGGTCACCATCTTCAGACAATGTATTTGGTACATAACCATAGTTCGCTGGGTAGAACATCGCTGTACCCATGAAACGATCTACAAATAAAGCATCTGAATCTTTATCTACTTCATATTTAATCGGTGCAGCATTTGCTGGGATTTCGATAATTACGTAGATGTCATTTGGTGCATCTTTACCAGCAGGAATATTGCTATAGCTCATAGGATACTCTTTCAAGTGAGGTCTTATTTAAAATCTTGTCGATTATAACGCTAAATTGCGCAAACAGATGCGGATTATACATTTTGCATCATCAAAATGAATGAATTTCATCGAAAACTGTTTAGACGATTCGAATAACCAATAACAATAAAATAATTGGGCAAGCTAAGGACAAAGCCCAAATAATGGTACGTAGCGCTGAAATATTCGCCAGATAGCAAATTCCATAAATAATGCGTAACACAATATAGGCGATACCTAACATCATAATCAGATGTTGTGATACCACCATATACTCTGCCATTAAAATCGCAGCAATAAATAAAGGTAAGCTCTCAAAACTATTCTGTTGTACTGCATTGGCACGTGCAGCCAAACCTGTGGTTTTGGCTAAAAATTCACGGGGATTCTGATTATCAGCAGCTTTAAAACCACCAGACGCTTTTGCAATAATGGTAAAAACATAAGGAAGTAAACAGGCAATTAGAATTAAATATATGATGCCATCTATCCCAGACATGATTTTTTCTCATGAAGTGTTAATGCGAGTTATCATAGCATGGCATGAACAGAATATTTTTTGTTAAATGCAGAGTTTTGCAAAATTGTGTAGTGAGGACAATAACGTGCAACCAGATCAAAATGAATTGTTTGAGGTTTTAGAAAAGCAGCGCCATCAACAAGCGGAGATTGATCGTATTCTTAAAATTGTATTGCCAATTTTGGCTTTTCTCTTGTGCGTGATTTGTGCAAATTACAATTGGCAATCCACCTTGGGAACGCTCATTGTTTTGGTGGTGGCTTTTTTGCCGTCGGCATAAAGCGTATGAATCTATACTTTTGGTTAGCTACTATTGTCGTATACTGTTTAATCGATATTTATTTTAGCTATGGCAGTATTCATCCTTCTGCACTAGGGCGTCAAATGGGCACTATGCTAACCTTTACAGCAATTGTTGGCTTAAGCCGCCCCTATATTGATGGTTGGTATATTCGTTCTCACAAAAAATAAATGTTGAAATCACCGCATAAAGCGATCGATTACTTTACATCGAAGATAAAAAAGCGCCACTATTGGCGCTTTTTTATCTTTAATTTTTCAATTATTTACGTAAATCTTTACGTAGGATTTTACCTACATTTGATTTTGGTAAATCATCCATAAACTCAACATAACGCGGACGTTTATAACCCGTTAAGTTTTCTTTTGCATATTCAAGAACTTCTTCAGTGGTTAAAGATGGATCTTTTTTCACTACAAATAGTTTTGGCACTTCACCAGATTTTTCATCAGGCACACCAATTGCAGCCACTTCAAGCACTTTAGGATGTTGCGCAATCACTTCTTCAATTTCAGAAGGATAGACATTGAAGCCAGATACTAAAATCATGTCTTTCTTACGATCGACAATTTTGAAATAACCACGGGTATCCATGATCCCAATATCACCTGTACGGAAATAACCGTCCGCTGTCATGACTTTTGCAGTTTCATCTGGACGATTCCAATAGCCTTTCATGACTTGAGGACCACGAATCGAGATTTCACCCTGCTCGCCTTGTGATAAATGATTGCCATCATCATCTAAGATCGCAACATCCGTCAGTGGTAAAGGAATACCAATTGTGCCACTAAACTCAGTCGTTGCAGGTGGGTTTGCAGTTGCGACTGGAGAAGTTTCAGATAAACCATAACCTTCAATAATGATGGTTCCTGTAACTTTTTTCCATTCTTCAGCAGTTGACGGTAACACGGCCATACCACCGCCCATCGCCATTTTTAACTTACTGAAGTCGAGCTGTCTAAATTCTTCATTATGCACCAGCGCATTAAACAAGGTATTTACCGCAGGGAAGAAACCTGGTTGGTATTTACGTAATTCTTTAATCACTGCAGGTAAATCACGTGGATTTGGAATCAGAATATTTGCTTGACCTTTATACATACCATACATCGCACAAACCATAAATGCGAAGATGTGATAAAGCGGTAAAGCACAGAAGATACGATCATCTTTAGCGCCATCACCTTGGCCAAATTTACTTTGGAAAATACCGTCACATTGCAACAAGTTTGCAACTAAGTTACGGTGGGTAAGTTCCGCTCCTTTTGGAAACACCCGTAGTACCGCCTGTGTACTGAAGTACAGCAGTATCACTGAGGGTCATGGTTGGACGTTTATAATTACTTGGACTTACTTTTGCCAATGCAGCATTAAACTTAGTATGTCCTGGAATATTCCAATCTGGAATTTGTTTACGCACTTTACGTAAAACAAAATTTACCAAAGTACCTTTTAAGGTACCTAACATATCGCCAACCGAAGCAATGACAACATGTTTTACTGGTGTTTTACCAATAATCGCTTGATAAACAGTCGCAAAGTTTTCAACAATGACCAACGCTTCAGCGCCTGAATCATTAAGTTGGTGTTCTAATTCACGTGCTGTATAAAGTGGATTCACATTCACAAGTACCAAACCTGCACGGAGTACACCTAAAGCGACAACTGGATACTGAAGGACGTTAGGCATCATCACTGCAACACGTGAACCTTTTGCCAAACCTAAACTTTGCAAATAAGTTGCAAATTTACGGCTTGCCAATTCAAGATCACTGAATGACATCACTTTATCCATGAAGATAAAGGCATCACGTGAACCAAATTTTTGGAAATTACGCTCAAAAATATCAATAAGAGAGCTATTTTCCTGTGGCAATTCTACTGTTTCTGGAATCCCAGTTTTTTGATATTCAGCGAACCAAACTTTTTCCATAATGCCATAATCTCCAATCAGTAATCCTTAGTTTTAAACTGTTTTTCTCAATATTGAACATAATTTTTTGGCTTCTTTGTGCTCAATATTGCATCCATTTTCACGAACACTTTGCATATATAACGTATTTCAATCCAAGGATGCTAGTTTTATCTTTGAATCAACAGTTTATTTGCTTTTTGATATCCGCGCGGTAACAACTGACCTTTTGATGCGCGTTTACCGATATATTTCTGTAAATCTTCCCCTTTTAATTTTAATTGTTGCTGCCCTGCAAGCACTTGTATTACTTCATCTAAATTCAAAGTTAACATAAACTGAACAGACTCATTAGTTTCAAGTTGTATCAACTTATTTCCTTTACCTTTATTGAGCGTTGGCAAGTCAGATAATTCAATTAAAAGTAGGCGTCCTGCTGAGCTGAGTATAGCCAAATGAGTATGGTTTTCAACGACTTCGATTGGCATTGCTGTCGCATTTTCAGCAACAGTCAGGAATGTTTTACCTGCTTTGGCATTGGTATCCAATTGTTTAGCTTGCGATTTAAAGCCATAACCTTTTGAACTTACAGCAACTATTTCTTTTTCTTCATCTTCAATCAGGACTTGCATAAAGCCCACACCATTGGCTGGAGAAAGTTTTGAACTCAACGGTTCTCCTAAACCACGCGCCGATGGCAAACTATTGATGGCCAAAGCATAACTTCGTCCAGTTTCATCTAAAATATATACTTTCTGATTCGACTTACCTTGTGCTGAACTTAAGTACTGGTCACCGGCACGGAAATTTAATTTTTCAACATCAATATCATGACCTTTGGCTGCACGAACCCAACCCGCCTCAGAAAGGATCACTGTTACCGCTTCAGCAGGCATTAAATCTTGTTCACTAATGGCCTGTGATTCTTCACGTTGCACAATCGGTGAACGACGATCATCACCAAACTTCTTCGCATCATCTTTAAGTTCTTCGATAATCAAAGATTTTAATGACTCTGGATTTGCAAGTTGTTCACGAATCACCGCTGCTCTGGCCTCAAGTTCTTCTTGCTCACGGCGCATTTCCATTTCTTCAAGTTTTGCCAAATGGCGTAACTTAAGCTCTAAAATTGCTTCTGCCTGAACTTCATCAATATTGAAACGCATCATCAACACGGGTTTAGGTTGATCTTCTTCACGAATAATTTTGATCACTTCATCAATGTTCAAATACGCAATGATCAAACCACCAAGAATATGTAGGCGCTTTTCAATTTTATTCAGATGATATTGCAGACGACGTGTGACAGTACTTCTTACGAATTTCAATCCATTCTAATAAAATGCGACGGATTGATTTGACTTGTGGACGACCATCAGCACCGATCATGTTCATATTGACACGATAGCTCGACTCTAAATCGGTTGTCGCAAACAAATGACTCATGACTGCATCGGCATCGATACGATTTGAACGTAATACAATCACCAAACGTGTTGGGTTTTTATGGTCTGATTCATCACGTAAGTCACTGACCAATGGCAGTTTTTTGGCTTGCATTTGATCTGCAATTTGCGTGATGACTTTCGAGCCAGAAACTTGATATGGCAGTTCAGTGATGATAATTTCATTTTTTTCAATGGTATATACTGCACGGGTACGATAGCTACCACGCCCAGTCATTTGAATTTTTAATAATTCATCACGTGGTGTAATAATTTCTGCTTTGGTCGGTAAGTCAGGTGCAGGAATATATTCTGCAATTTTTTCATCTGTTAAGTTTGGATTACGGATTAAAGCAATCGTACCTTTAACCACTTCACGTAAATTGTGTGGCGGAATATCCGTTGCCATTCCCACTGCAATACCAGTGGTACCATTGAGTAAAATATTTGGTACACGCGCTGGTAAATTGACTGGCTCTTTCATTGAACCATCAAAGTTATCTTGCCAATCACAGGTCCCTTGACCTAATTCAGAAAGTAACAAATCACTATAAGGAGAAAGTTTGGCTTCGGTATAACGCATGGCTGCGAATGATTTAGGATCATCAGGCGAACCCCAGTTCCCTTGCCCTTCAATAAATGGGTAACGATAACTAAATGGCTGTGCCATCAACACCATGGCCTCATAACAGGCTGAGTCACCATGCGGATGGTATTTACCCAATACATCACCGACTGTACGTGCAGACTTTTTCGGCTTACCACTTGGTTTTAATCCCAATTCGCTCATCGCATAAACGATACGGCGTTGTACAGGTTTTAAACCATCACTAATGTGTGGCAATGCACGATCCATAATCACGTACATGGCATAGTTGAGGTAAGCTTGTTCAGTAAATTCTGCTACGGAACGATTTTCTGTCGCATGATGCGCAAGGCTTGTCATAACAACCTTTTATCCTAAATAAGTGCGTTCTAAATAAATGTTTTGTATCTACGTTCTTATGCTAAGTCGCAGGGTCTGACTACACAAGTGCAAGTGTACCCTACAACGACAAATTGCGTCTTAAGATCTTTCTAATGACGTAAAATTATCCATTTTTTAAGAAATGAGCAACTTTTTATTTCAAATCTAAAATATTAAAAGTCAAATACACAACAATTCTTATCAAAACAAAATGCTCTTATAGATAAAATAGAAAGACCTCGATTTGATAAGAATTGAGGTCTTGATTTATAAATATAAAAAACAAAGGATTATTTAATTTCCACACTCAATTTATCTGATAATTTTTTATAAAAATCAGCCCTGTTTCTTGGATTCTTTAATTCTTTGCAAGTTTCTTCTAATGCTGTAATTGCTTCTTGTTTAGTAAATTCACCATCCTCAATGAATGGTTGAAGCTTCTTATCATAAATATATTTTAATTCATTATATTCCTCACATTGCGCACAAGAAACAAGGAGTCATCCCTTTTCCACCTGGATTTTCATCTTTATAACTATACTGTTTATTGATATCTTGAATGGTTTTAGCTGACATAACTATTTCCTTCTGATTTTATTGAATAATGTTAAAGTTCTCATACGAATCAAGGCATAAATTTCGATTCAAAAAATGTTCTAGATATATTAGTCTCAAAAGACTTTTTGATAAGAACATAACTATTTAATAATCTTTTTTCTAAAAATTACAAATTACATTTTCTCAAAAACAAGAAAATCAATCACTTGAAACTGTAGGCTTCTTGCATCATTAAAAAATGAGCCTTTAATACTCTATATGTGCAATAACAATTATATTCATTCGTCTGCTTTTTTATATTCATGAATTAGACATGGTTGTTCTATCGTGTGGCGACATGGATGTCGCTTCCGCTGGGTGGGGGTACAGGACGTACCTCTCACCCAACAGAAGATTTTGTCATCTTTTCATCTCTGAAAAGTGAGGCATCGCCTACGCAAAGGAATTTAAACTTTAAATGTAAAGGGTGGCATTGTAAGTTTAGAATCATACGAAATTCATTTCTATGGAATAATCAGCCATGATTGATCAGGGTTAATCTCGTTTAGAAATCATTTAAAAGCTTACTTTGATAAGAGATCTAATTAATATCTAAATTTATTCTGCACAACCTTCACAATCACAATCCAATCTCTTCTAAGGTCTTACCTTTGGTTTCTTCACCCAAGATCAAAACCACAGCGGCAACAGCGAAAAGTACAATCGTAAACATCATAAAGACTGAACTAAACCCATCACTTGCCACCATCATATGGGTCACCACCAACGGTGCGACAATTCCCCCCATACGACCGATTGCAGATGCCCAACCTGAGCCAAAAGCACGAATATTGGTTGGATATTGTTCAGGCGTATAAGTATATAGAACACCCCATGCACCCAAATTAAAGAACGACATTAAGCATCCCCACAACATAATCATATTGACTGAGGTTGCTTGACCAAAGAAGTAAGCAGAAAGCGCACACAGACCAATAAAACCAGCGAGGGTTGCTTTACGTCCAAGCTTTTCCACCAACCAAGCCGCAGCCACATAACCTGGTAATTGCGCCAAAATCATCCCGAGTACATATTCAAATGACTGCACAATGGTATAGCCCTGCTTGACCAGCAGACTTGGTAACCAAGTAAAAATGCCATAATAAGAATAGACGATACCAAACCAAATCAACCACAGCATCAAAGTACGACGGGCAAAAGCACCTGACCAAAGCTGTGAAAATGAAATCGTTTGTTTTGCTGAAACAGGTTTGACTTCAATGGTTTCAATCACTTCTACACCACACTGCCGTTCAAGTTTCTGTACCAGTGCATGGGCTTCTTCAATTCGTCCACGATTAATCAAATAAGGAACCGATTCAGGCACTTTTTTGAGAATCATAAAAACATAAATTGCAGGTAAACCACCAATCAAAAATGCAATATGCCAACCATAATCAGGAATCACAAAATAAGAAATAAGCGCAGCAACAAGCCAGCCAAGTCCCCAGAAACTTTCTAACAGTACAATAAATCGACCACGTACTTGAGCAGGGATATATTCACTGACCAAAGTCACCGCCACAGGAAGTTGTCCACCCAGCCCTAATCCGACAATAAAACGGAACACCAATAACCAAGTCAGATTCGGTGCAAAAGCACATAACGCGGTTGCAATGCTATAGGTCACCAAAGTAATCGCAAAGACTGTTCTACGACCAATTCGATCAGCCAAGCCACCTGAAAATACAGCACCAATTGCCATACCCACAAAGCCAATGGAGACCACCCAGCCTTTTTCAGTAGGGGTCATTTGCCATTCTTCTGCCATTTTGGTGAGAATAAAGGAGATCAGTCCTGTATCCATGGCATCAAACATCCAGCCCAGTCCGATCACCCAGAGTAAGGTATAGTGAAATTTACCTATGGGTAAGCGTTGTACACGTGATACTAAATCCATAATGCACTCAACAAATATGTAAAAGCAGAAACAACTTTGGCTCGCTGTTTAATTTTAAAGACTGAACAGCAGAATTTCTCCTGCTAGTCCGTCAAAATCTTTAAACTCTTTAGAATGGAAACCATTGTTTATCAATATTTTTCTTGAAGGTATATTTTCGGGATCAATGATAGCCATGAGATCCTTTAAATATGGTTGTTTTTTTGCATGCTCAATTAAAAATGTAACAACTTGACTGGCAATGCCTTTCCCCCAATATTCGGGTAAAAGCATATAGCCCAACTCCGCAGTTGTTGCTGTTGGCTGATCCAACTCGAGTTTAGCTAAACCGATAAAGTCATTTGTTTGAGCATCAAGAATTTTATAATTTCCCAATGCCACATCATAGGCATTCTTAGATAAAATCTTGGCAAATTCGGTATGCGCTTCCTCCAGCGTTAATGCTCGCTCGGTAATCATTTGCATGACTTTAATATTTTTGACCAATTCAAAATACACAGCAAAATCTAGGTCAGTAAATTTTTTCAAGTTTAATATTTTGATGAATCTGATATGACATACCAAGCTCAAAGTTAAATGCAGAGATTCACAATCAATAGCTGCTGTTCAAGCATCCATCCTTAGGACTCATCTTTAGAAGATGCCGATTGTTCATCATCATCTTTATAGATAAATTTCGGCATTTCCAAACCAAAATAAATCGCCACACAACGTAATGCAAAACCAAAAACTAAAGTAGAAACCACGGTAATTTCAAGCGATAAACCAAAATCTATACAGAACCAATAGAAAATCACCGCAACAAAGGAAATCGACGCATACAGTTCACGACGGAAGACCAGCGGAACATCATTACACAGAATATCTCGTAGAATACCACCAGATACCCCTGTTAATACCCCAGCAACGGCGGAAACCACAAAACCATGTCCCATTTGCAAGGCAATTTGACAGCCAATAATGGTAAAACCAATTAAGCCTAAAGCATCCAACAATAAGAAAATTGAATGTAAATGCTTCATCCATTTGGCAATAATAATGGTGACAAAGGCAGCACAGCATGTCAGAACAAGGTATTCAGGATGTTTCACCCAAGTCAGTGGATAATGTCCAAGTAAAACATCTCGCACAGAACCACCACCGAGTGCAGTGACACAGGCAATCAGTATCACCCCAAACCAGTCCATACTGCGTCGTCCTGCGGACAACGCTCCAGTCATGGCTTCTGCTGTAATGGCTATAATATAAATAATCGTCAGTAACATTGCCCTTCATCCACTGATGGGAAAAGATGCGCGCTATTTTAAGTCAAAAATGAACTAAAAGTTATAAAAATTGTGCGCAACATTGCTTAAATTTTTTGGTGGATCCACAAATACATGGCTGTTTCATGGTGATTGGCTGATCTGTGGTTGGATCTAGAAATACCATGCACCAGCATGCTGGACAAAGTATGAAACTTCATGGTGTATTTGAGCCTGCTGACCATCATGAAAATGTGCTTTAAATTCAACTTGAGCATGATTTTTATCGAGCTTTTCTTGGGCTTGCACCACTGTCAAGACTGAGCCATTGATTGGCTTTGCTCCAGTCTGAAATCGCTTTAACATCCAAAGCTTGCTGCTGTCCAAGCGCAGTGGTCTGAACAATATAATCAATCTCATGTTTGGCAAAAGCGCTATAACGCGAACGCATCAACTGTGTCGCTGTCTTGGCTTTTATTCTTCCCCAAATGTAGCGGCTGACAACATTCAGCATAAAGTGCTGAACCACATGGACAGGATAGATTGGACATGAAAATACTCAAAATCTGAATAGGTTCAATGATAATCCAACCCAGCAGGAAATCGAAACCTATTCTTTCTATATGAATGATGCCATTCGGCCATCATTTTAACGATATGGTTTAAATCATTATTTTCAAAACAAAATAAGAAAGAAGCCAGTCTTGACTGGCTTCATTACAACAAATCCATTAGGACTCAGCATCTTTAGATTTTGTTAATGCCATAATATGCACCTTCTCAATCTTATGCCCATCCATCGTTACACACTTCAAACTCATAACCATCGACTTGAAGCTTTTGACCATTTTCAGGCAAACGCCCGAGATGGAACAAGATATAACCCTGAAAGGGTTGAGTATTGTTCCGACTCATCGACTAAATCACGACCTAACGGCAAAGAAACATGACGAATATCGGTTGAACCTTCAAGGATCAACGAACCATCTTCAAGACTTTCCGCAGCAGCTTCTAGTTCATCTTCATCAGGAACTCGCCTGCAATTGCTTCAAGCACATCAATCGGCGTTGCAATCCCTTCAATTGACCCATATTCATTTAATACAATCGCCATTTGTAAGGGTGCCTGACGCAGTTGTTCCATCAACCATCAACACTTGTGCATTTTCATGCACAATCACAGGCTCGCGTAAGTGTTTTTCAAAAATTTAAACACCCGTTTCGATATAATCATTTAAGACTTTATGGGTTAAAACAATACCCGCGATATTATCCAATTCACCATGTGCCAAAATTAAACGAGAATGTGACATTGCCATCAAATTTTCTTTAATGCTGGCTTCGTCTTTAACCAAATCTAACCATTCTAATTCAGGGCGCGGTGTCATGACCGATTTTACAGGACGTTCTGATAGTCCCAAGACCCCTTGAACCATAACACTATGGTAAGCGCCATTTTCATCATCAAAAATTTCATCTGCCAGTGCTTGTGTTGCGATCACATCATCCGCTTTACCATTTTGACTATCGGCACTTTTCCACCTAACATTTTCAAGACTGCTGAAGCTGTACGGAAACGTAAGTCGGTCGTTGTCACTATTTTCTCTTGGTTTTTACGCATGGTTTGGTTCATAAACTCGATCAGTACCGAGAAACCAATCGCTGCATATAAGTAACCTTTTGGAATGTGATAACCAAAACCTTCGACGATCAATGAGAAACCAATCATCATCAAAAAGCCAAGACATAGAATCACTACTGCGGGTGCTTATTGACAAAGTCCATCAAGGCTTTTGATGCCCACAGCATAATAGCTACGGCAATAATCCAACAGCGATCATCATCACTGAAAGTTCTTTCACCATTCCCACAGCGGTGATCACACTATCGAGGGAGAATACTTTGCATCTAAAACAACAATTTGAACAATGACCATCCAAAATACAGCATGTACAGGATTTTCTTCTTTAAGATCCTGACCACCCTTCTTTCAAGGCGCTCATGTAGTTCCATTGTGCCTTTAAACAATAAGAACACACCACCAAACAGCAGGATCAGATCACGCCCAGAAAAAGCATGCTCAAAGAGATGGAATAATGGTTCGGTTAATGTCACCACCCATGCAATAGATGCCAGTAACACCATCCGCATACAGAGAGGCAAGTAAAAGCCCAATAATCCTTGCTTTATCACGTTGTTCAGGCGGGAAGTTTTTCTGCCAAAATTGCAATAAATACAAGGTTATCAATACCCAAAACGATTTCTAAAACAACTAAAGTTGCAAGACCAACCCATGCAGAAGGATCAGACATCCACTCAAGTATCATTGATCTTGCTCCATTGAAAATGTGCAATAGCTATTTTCAGCATTTGAGAACTGTAAATTTCGGAATTGAGAAGAAAACTTTAGTGTATTTTGAACTATTATTTTGTCTAAAGATTGTGCATTTTCGGAGCGACTACAACCACTACCCATGATGATTCATTTGTTGGATAAATAAGCGTTAATTATAGGCAATCCAGACAGGAATTTCATCTCATTTATCAGGATTTTTACTGATTTACCTAAAATTAAATACAAAATCAAAGTGATACAAATCATTGCAAAAGCGCAGATAACACAACATGTTTTTGTCACATTTCTTACTTAAAGTAGTAGAAATGTATAAGAACATGATAAGTTAAGGTGAAAAAATAAATTATGAATAGTGTATTGCCTGTAATGATGAATAAACCTTTCGAATTAGATCAACAACAACATAAAGCCACACAATGTTTAATCGCTCTCTATTGTGGCTCCCGACCTGGAAATAACCCCACCTATCGAGAAAAAGCCATCCAACTTGCCCAAGGCATCGCAGAACAAGGTTTTGGAATCGTCTATGGTGGCGCAAGTATTGGCTTAATGGGCCAAGTTGCAGATACGGTCACGGAACATGGTGGTGATGTTGTGTGGTGTTATTCCCGAATTTATGCTGGATTATGAAATTGCCCATAACCAATTAACAGAATTACATATTGTGCAAAACATGCATGAACGTAAGGCTATGATGGCTGAACGTGCAAGTGCTTTTGTCGCACTGCCAGGTGGCTTTGGTACCTTTGAGGAAATTTTAGAAGTCGCGACATGGGGACAATTGAATCAACATCAAAAACCGATGATGTTATATAACGTCAATGGTTTCTATGACCATTTGATTGCGCAATTAGACCATGCTGTTATTGAAGGTTTTTTACCGCCTCAACATCGGGCAAAACTGATTGTGTGTAATCATGCAGATCAAATTTACAATGCCATTAAGAACCTAGAAAGCCCAAAACAGTTTATTGTTTAAACAGCTCATTATTAAAATTCTTCCCATGAGCCTTGATCAAAGGCTCATTGAACTTTATAATCCACTCAAAAGTATTCATTGCAACTCTTTTTATTGATTCAATAAATCATAAAACCGATCCATTCTGAAACAATTGCCATGCATAAATCAAAACCGCAGCAGCCACAATCCAGCATAACGTTGCAATCCCTAAACAAGACCACATCGAAAGCTTAGTTGCCAGTAAATAGACCGTGAGCAAATAAATGAGATACGGAATCAACGACTACAGCCCGAATAATGCTGTTTGCTTTAAAGCTTCAGCACCTTTTTCCTGCGCTACAATCACATGTGCGATCAATGCAAATGTTGGAAAAAGTGGGACTAAACCTGCAATATAAAATGCCTTACTTTTTGAAAGAATTGAAATCAACAAAACCACTGCTGCACCCAGAATACATTTCAAAAATAAGGACAACATCTAAAATTACTCGAACACATGATCAGTGCAAGAGTTTACGCCAAGCGTGTAAATTTGAAATCTAAAATATTAGAAATTTAGTGACGTAGAAGTTACGCGTTTAAAAAGCGCGTTTTAATTTGCCACGGTTAATAAAAGCAACCAAGCCCATAACAATAGCCATCAGGATAAAAAAAGATAAACTTTAGCTCATTTCTACTCAAGTGAGTCTCAGATTTATTCACTTCAGCTTGGGTAAAATCGGCTTGTACTGGCGGTAAAGGTGAGGCATAAGTGGTTGAATATTTTTAAAATTTAATTCACTGAGTTCAGCAGGCTTTTCGCCTTTGCCCACCAAAACATAAGCCGCAACAATGTCAAAATCCAAAGGGTTTTGAATGCCAAATTTCACTTTGGTGGGTTCATAAGTGTTGTATTCAGGGATCCAATCATTCACTTGACTATAAATACGAATGCTATCTGTTTTTTCCAATATTGGATCTGTAATCAGCTGTTCTGACGTATCTTCAATGAATGTCTTTAAGCCTTTGAATTGCTTGAGATGAATATTGATTAGTTTGCGTCAAATTTTCTGCGATCAGTGCTTGGTATACAGCATGCTCACTTGGATTGGCTTTATTTAACAAGCCTTGATTGTCCATGACAAACTCAACTTTTGCAGTAAGTCCCGGATAATTTTGTCGCCCAACCAAATAAACCGCCGTCCAAATCTGATCCCCCGCTTGTACATCTTCTAATTCTAATTCGTACAATTGATTGGGTTTTAAATTTAACACTTGATCAAATAAAACTTGTGAAGTCTCGCCAGCCAAGACATTGCAAGAAAATGCAAAACAAATAACTGATATAATTTTTCGTATATTCATTTTCAAGCCCTCCACAAGTGCGATAGATATCACACATTTTATAATAAAAACAATGGTTAATCACAGAACCTTTGTCTAACAATTCTCTTTTTTAGATAAGTGGTTATTGATTGCATCACAGGACCAATCTTAAAGCTGATCTGGTTTATTCGTTCTACCCTATGCAATATCGAAATAAGTACTCAGAAATCAGCACAGCATCAAAAAGCTGACTGCATATCTCATTTTTCTTCAATGACTTATTTTAAATAAATTATAGCTTTGATTTTAAATTAGCTGAATACGACCCTAAGAATTGTTGAAAACTATCATAAACATATGAATCTTATTATTTTATTCGAAAAACTCAAACTCCATCACAGTTTTAAATGGTCAGTTACATGACACAATTTGTCGTTTAAAAACTATTTTTTACAGCTTGAACAAAATTAAATCGCTATCATATACCCCTTTAATTCGCATAATTTCGAGAAAGCTTTTATGAGTCAAAGTCATATCCGTATTCGAGGCGCACGTACCCATAATTTAAAAAATGTGTCACTCGATATTCCACGTGACAAGTTTGTGGTCATCACAGGACTCTCAGGCTCAGGGAAATCATCTCTGGCTTTCGATACCTTATATGCTGAGGGTCAGCGCCGTTATGTCGAATCTTTATCTGCTTATGCACGTCAGTTTCTTTCACAAATGGAAAAGCCTGAAGTTGATTCAATTGAAGGTTTAAGCCCTGCGATTGCGATTGAACAGAAATCTACCAGCCATAACCCACGTTCAACCGTGGGAACCATTACTGAAATCTACGACTATTTACGTTTACTCTATGCACGTGTTGGTACACCTTACTGCCCAGAGCATGACTTGCCGATGGTTGCACAAACTGTTTCTGAAATGGTCGATGCAGTGAAAGGACTGGAGGAAGGTACAGCGTTGATGCTCTCTTGCACCAGTTGTTCGTGAGCGTAAAGGCGAATACAGCAACCTGTTTGAGCAATTACAGAGCCAAGGTTTTGTCCGCGCGCGCGTGGATGGTGAAGTGATTGATATCGATACACCACCAGAACTCGATAAAAAGAAAAAGCACACCATTGAAGTCGTGGTTGACCGTTTTAAAGTCCGTGATGACTTAGGTAACCGAATTGCCGAAAGCTTTGAAACTGCCTTACGTTTAGGCAGTGATCTGGCGATTTTATCGTGGATGGGTGGTGAACATCCTGACCGTGTATTTTCAGCCAAAACATTCCTGCCCTGAATGCGACCGTGCTGTTGCTGAACTCGAACCACGTTTATTCTCGTTCAATAATCCATTTGGTGCCTGTCCTGTCTGCGACGGTTTAGGTACCCGTAGTCATTTCAGTGCTGAAAAACTCATTCCAAGTCCAGATGTTTCTATCAGCCAAGGTGCAATCCGTGGCTGGGACGAGACAACGTCCATACTATTACAGCATGATTCAGAAAGTTGCAGATCATTTTGGGTTTTCTTTAGACACGCCTTGGAATGAACTTGACGCTGATACGAAAAAGAAATTTCTTTACGGTACAGGCAAAGAAAAGTTGATCTTAGCTATATCGATGAGCGTGGTCGTAAACACAATCGGGTACAACCTTTTGAAGGTATTTTGCCTCATTTAGAGCGTCGTTATCGTGAAACTGAATCTAATTATGTCCGTGATGATCTGGCGCAGTACTTATCCAATGCCGCTTGTGATGCTTGTGGCGGCTCACGTTTAAATGAAATTTCACGTCATGTCCGTGTTAAAGACAAAACCATTGCCCAAATTACCAAAATGTCGATTGGTGATGCTGAAAGCTACTATCAAGATTTAAATCTTGAAGGTGCCAAGGTGAAATTGCCGATAAGATTTTTAAAGAAATTCGCGAGCGTTTGCACTTCCTTGTATCAGTCGGTTTAAATTATTTAAGCCTGTCTCGCTCTGCTGAAACACTTTCAGGTGGTGAAGCACAACGTATCCGCCTAGCCTCACAAATTGGTGCTGGTCTAATGGGGGTGATGTACGTTTTAGATGAGCCATCCATTGGTTTACACCAACGTGATAATGATCGTTTACTTGAAACACTGGTTCGTTTGCGTGATCTGGGTAATACCGTTTTAGTGGTTGAGCATGATGAAGATGCAATTCGTGCAGCTGACCATATTATTGATATCGGTCCGGGTGCTGGTGTACATGGCGGTCATATCATTGCCGAAGGAACCTATGATGAACTTGCAGCCAATGAGAACTCACTAACAGGAAAATACCTATCTGGTAAGTTAAAAATTGCGGTGCCCAAAGAGCGGGTTAAACCACCTAAGCCTGAAGAACAAATTAAACTAATGGGCGCATCAGGGCATAACTTACAAAATGTTGATTTGACGATTCCTTTAGGTGTGATGACTTGTGTGACAGGTGTTTCGGGTTCAGGTAAATCAACCTTAATTAACCGTACCCTGTTACCACTTGCAGCAACGCAATTAAATGGTGCAACCACCTTAACTGCTGAAAAGTTTGATTCGATTGATGGCTTACAGTTCCTTGATAAAGTGGTAGACATTGACCAAAGTCCTATTGGACGTACTCCACGTTCCAACCCAGCGACATATACCGGTTTGTTTACCCCGATTCGTGAATTGTTTGCGCAAACCCTGAAGCTAAAGCCCGTGGTTATGCTGCAGGTCGTTTCTCGTTTAACGTCAAAGGCGGGCGCTGTGAGGTGTGTGAGGGGGATGGTATGATCAAAGTTGCCATGCACTTCTTACCCGATATGTACGTGCCTTGTGATAACTGTCATGGTCAGCGTTATAACCGTGAAACCTTGGAAGTTGGTTATAAAGGCAAGAATATTTCTGACGTATTGGAAATGACCGTCGAAGATGCGATGCATTTCTTTGATGCAATCCCTGTGATTCACCGTCGTTTGGAAACCTTAAACCAAGTCGGGTTAGGCTATATCCGCTTAGGTCAGTCAGCAACAACGCTATCTGGTGGTGAAGCGCAACGGGTCAAACTAGCACGTGAGTTAGCAAAGCGTGATACAGGTAAAACCTTGTATGTACTGGATGAACCAACCACTGGTTTGCATTTCCACGATATTGCCAAACTGCTCGATATTCTTCATGAACTACGCAATAAGGGCAATACCATTGTTGTGATTGAGCATAATCTCGATGTGATTAAGACGGCGGACTGGGTGATTGATTTAGGCCCTGAAGGTGGCGCAGGTGGTGGTCAGATTATTGCAGGAAGGTACCCCAGAACAGGTGGTGAAATCTAAAGTTTCACATACAGCGAAATTCTTAAAGCCGTTGTTAAAGTAATTCACTGCATCTTCCTTTCCCTCCTTTAAATAAGGAGGGAGTTTCTCTCTTTATCCCACAGGACTTAGGGGGAGATTAATCAGCTAAGCTCGAAATTAAATAGCTCATATAATTTTTATAAAACTCAGATTCTCAGCCTTTTTTTCATCCTATATTTCAATAATCATCTGCTTAATTTTGGGATTATTTAAAGCAAATTTTGCATTTCTAATTTAAACAAGGCAAGATCAATGCATAGCACAGGATATTTTCCTTATGAAGCTTCTTTACTCATGCCTTTTAGTCCCAAGTATCTGTTTACTCAGCAGTTGTAGCATAAACATTGCGGGTGGTAATGGCCGACCCGACAATCCTTATTTTATAACCACCCAACCCTTACTGATTAAAAAAATACAGCTTCCTGCTGGCTCAACTTTGACCTATGAAAAACAGGGCTTTAAAACAGGCAGACAAAGTCAGTTAATGAATGAAAGTAAACTGAAAGCATCTCTTTGCCGAGTGGACAAACCATTATATGGGCCGGTGTGCCAATCAGTGCGATCAACAAATTCAGCAACTCAGAAATGCGCGGCTTTAGCCTTAACGCAGAATTTAAGCAGCTTGCTCCCAATCAAAACTCTGGCTTCTCCAAACAGTGGCAACGTTGTGGTGATGATCTAGGGATTAGTATTAAAAATACAGAGGATTGGTCATTTAATCCAAGTAATATTGTTGATGTGGAAAGCTGTAGTGTGCTTTATCAACGCTACTTTAAAGACAATGCCGAACAGCAACGATTTTTAAATCAATTGTATGCTGAGTTGCTTAAAGTCACTTCAAAATAATTCAGTATTTTTATCATTAAATGCTGACGATAAATCAACATTTTCAAACGGGTTAATCATCATCAAGATACCCAATCGATCATCCCACAACTTTATTTCGACCTTGTGCTTTGGCTTTAAATAGCGATGCATCTGCCCGATTAAATAAGGCTTCCCAACTTTCAGCCCCTGTTGCCACGCCAATACTGACAGAAACATTGCAGCTGTTCGTTAGACATCGAACTATTAAAATTTAACCGTGATACATCAGCCAAAATGCTTTCAGAAATTTGCAATGCCCAATCCCATTGGATGCGATCAATTAAAATCAAAAATTCATCGCCACCAAAACGTACAATCAAATCGGATTGCGCAATATTTGCTTTTAAACATTGAGCAATTTCAACAATAACCGAATCACCTAAAATATGCCCAAAGCGATCATTCACATATTTAAAATTATCAATATCCACCATGATCAAGGTCAACTCTTGAAAGCGCTCAGGTTTGTGTTGCAATATTTTTTAAATAAACCTCTAAAGCCAATCGATTTGAAACACCGGTTAAACTGTCAGTGTTGGCACTATTTTGTAATTGAAATTCAAAAGCATCGCGTTGCTTGAGCATTTCTTTTAATTTATCAAGTGCATCAAGTTAGGGTATGCACCTCTTTGGTTTGTATCGAAGCTTCACCTAGATAATCACGCTCTTGTACTTGTGACAGCTCCAAAATCATATTTCTTGCATATATTAAGGGTTCAAATAACTTTTTACGTGTATATAACATCGTAAAAACTGCTACCGACAATGACAAAAGAGAAATAAAGAAGCGTGATAAAAAATTGACGTTGCTCCGATTCCATTCGATGACGCGCACTTAAGGCATGAGTTTCAAGTAGATATTTTTGTAAATTTACCACCGTGGTAAACTTATCCACGATTGCATCTGTCAGTTGGTTTGCCGTTAAAAAATAAGGCTGCTGATTTCTACTCTCTTGCACCAAACGATTTACAATGGGTAAACCTTGGTCAATAAATTGAGTTTTCACTTGACCATATAAATAAAGATACTCTGGCGGTTTTAAAGACTCTATTTGCATGGTATCCATCAAACGCCATAAATATTTAACCTGTTCTTGCGTTTGTAATGAGCGTGCTTTGTTATATTCAGGCAATGGTTCGGAAAAGCTTAGGGGTGCCATAATATTGGACGCGACTCGTCCAGATTGATCACGTAAATCAGCCAATATCAGCACAATTGAAGCATAATCCGTCACATCGCTATTATTCTTTTTTGAATGGTTAATTAATTGCTGCAACATGGCTCTACAACTGTCCCATGCCCGAAACATTCCCTGAATCACTTGATCCATTTGCACTGAATTACGTTCTTTTAACGGCAAGGCTAAATAAGCATCGACTTGTTTACGGGCGATGTTCAAATCATGTCTTAATTGAACATCTACTTGATCCGCCAAACTGGTAAACCCCGCCTTGTTTAAGGTCTCAACGGTTAAATTAATCTGTTGATCTACGTCCTTACGATAGTCCTGCAATTCTTTTATTCTGTCTGGAAAATTTGCTGTCGAGCTCGACATTGCTTTATTTGTTGGCGCTCTTTCCCGTGAAATTTTATTGGATGTTTCAGCAAAAACTTGCAAGGCTTGAATATTGACTAAAGCTCGATTTGCTCGGCTATACTCTCGATAATTACTGATGATTTGTGGAACAGCAATTAACAAAACAGACAAAATGATGACTGACATGAGGATAAGCAAACGCGTGCTTATTTGTTCTGATCTGAGTTCATGCACCATCACCATGGTCCTGTGGGAAGTTATATCGTAATAAAGCTAAAGAAATTTTGTTTATATTATAGAATATATACACATAAACTACTCCACATAATCAAGTTTAATCTACAGCGTTCAACTGCTTTATATTATCGTTTTTATAGATGAGTAATATTCAAAATTCACATTTTACATATAAATAGAATTTGCATAAAATTAGACTCAGATAGAAATTCTCATGATTTGAAAATATATCTTTTTTATTGCCCAGTTTCCCCCAATAAACTGGGCATTTTTTCTCACCTACTGCATTTATCTCAAATAAAAGAATAAGCCTAATTTATCTAAGATACTTAATGTCAGTTGCTTACGTTCAGCAGGATCATCCCCTGTCTGCATGTGCATATTTAAAGCAAAAGCGGTGATCTGACCATTCGGCTGTTCCACCCATCCTGTGTACCACCCCACTTGTGGCTCCACATCCATTCCCCAACCACTTTTGGCATAAAGCTTGGAATCACCCCGTCTTTCGACATAGAGCATATCTTTAACTTGTTGCTGTACAGCATCATCAAAAGGCAATGTTTTCTTTGCCAATTGATAAGCAAATTTAGCTTCTTGCTCTGGGGTGATTTTCAATGGACCAACCAGCCAGAAATTATCCACCTGTTGACCAATTTGTGTATTGCCAAAACCAACACGCTTGACTTCTTTACTCATCAAATCCAAGCCAATACGTCGTGCCAGCTCCTGATATACGGGTACAGCTGAAGCCTGCATTGCTTGCTGCCAAGGTCATATCTTTTTCCCATGCAGGAAAAGATCTTTTTTCACCATTCCACTTAAATACTTCTGTATTTGTCGCTTTCGCATGTTGCAAACCAATTAAGGCATTCAACATTTTAAAAGTAGAGGCTGGAATATACGCAGTCTTGGCTCTATTTAAATCATTCCCATAACGTTTTAAATTGAGTTCCATCATAAGTCACAAAGACGGCTTGAGTTTGCGCATAATTAAACAACAACGGAATTTCACTTGTTCTTTGTGATGAAGCTGGATCATGCAAATTAAGCTTCGAAACACAACCTGAAAAAGCCAAACTACTCAGAATGATCAATACACTGCTTTTTTATTTTAAATTTAAATCGATTATTACTCATAAACTTTACTTAGGCATCGACTCTATCTGAAATAGTGTAGATGAGCCCATGAATTATTTTTTAAATTGAATGTAAGAAAATATTTACATGTGCAATATATTGGTGCATAATGCACCTCATTAGGGCAATTTATTAATATTCCTCAGCAGAATTTATTGATTTGCTCCAGATTTTGGCGAAAAATCCCAGTTTTCTTTGAAAATTGGGATTTTTTTTGGCAAGAATCATGCCAACATAATTCATCTTTTGCTTAATTATGCTATATATTGGTGCAATATTTTTATGATCTATTTAATGCGATTTGCTTTGAATTTTTTAAATAAAAAAAAAGCCCAACCTTGGGGAAAGCTGGGCATATAAACTCAAAATCTCAAAAAAATTCATTTAAAATGAATGAACTTTATTGACTCATTATCCAAAATATCTTTTACTTTGTAAAACCTATTAAATTGATCGGATATAAATTAATTATCGTTTTTATAAATAATTGAGAATAAAACAACAATATTCACATGAAATGATTATACAATCACAAATTAATTCTAAAAATAAGCAGAATTTAATGACATTTTCTTGACATTGATCGCAAAACAACCATCGGTAATATCGATCAAAAAACACAAATAAACAATAAAATAAATGTATTAATTTAACAATTTGATATCTGTTTTATATGAAATAAAACTTTTGTCTGAATTTAGTCTGTTGTTCTAATTAAGTTTTTTTCCAGGTTGACGTAAAGCTGCTCAAATGTACGTTTTTTAAACAATGTAAATTTCATGTATCTACTTTGTAAACAGTGGCCTTAAACGTCATTGACTTAATATCTTGTTACAATACAATGCCGTCTGTTTCACCAATTTCTCCTATTGGAAAAGATTATGAAAAAACTCGGTTTAGCCACTGCTTTATTATTAGCCATGACCGGCGCTCAAGCATACCAATTTGAAATTCAAGGTCAATCAGAGTATATCGATACAACTGAAAATGACAAAGATTTCACTGGTGGTTTGCAAGGTACTTACTACTTCAAAAATGTTGACTCTTCAAAAGGTCCATTGGCTGAAGCAGCGTTCTTAAACCAAGCTTCGAATGTTTCTTTAGCATATAACTATGGCGAATTAGACGCTGATGTAATTGCACATAACTACGGCGCTAAAGCTGAACTTTATGTTCCTACTCCATATGTACCTGCATACGCAAGTGCTTCTTATAGCCACACGATCCTTGACGGTAAAAATGGCTTGTCAAATGATCAAGGCGATCGTTTTGCATTAGAAGTGGGTGCTCTTCCTACTCAAAACTTCTTAGTTGCTGTTGGTTATACTAACGTTGCTGACCAAGTTGCTTTAGATGCATTCAATGTTATGGGTAACGGCGTTGCTAAAGCGACTGCTGAAGCTGCAACAATTGGTGAAGACCAAGACGCAATCACTGCACGTGCTAAATACGTTGGCGGTATTGACGGTACAAATATGTCTTTAGCGTTTGAATCAGGCATCATCTATGGTGATGCGACTGCATACCAGTTCAAAACTGATTTCTATTTGAACCCACAATTAAGCGTTGGTGCTTCTTACGCAGCGTCTAGCTACGAAGGTACGCCTGATTCAGCTTGGGGTGCAAACGTAAACTACTTCATCACTCCTGCGATTGCAGTTGGTGCGAGCTACGTAAATGCAAACTACGAAGCGAATAAAGGTCAAGCAATTTCGTATGTTGGTGATACGCAAACTGTTGGCTTAAACGCTAAATTCCGTTTCTAAGTTGGCTTAGAAATTGAATCAAAAAAAGGACTCATACGAGTCCTTTTTTATTGCCTTTGTTTTTAAATAAACAACTTAGTTTCTCAGTACATTTAAGAAATGTAGATGACGTTCATATTGGTCAATGATGTCTTGAATCAAGTCTTCTTGCGTCCACTCCATCACATCATAATTTTGACCACCTTCTCTTAAAAATATTTCTGCTTGATAAAAATCATCGGTTTCTTGATGTTCTTCATTCATCATAAAGCTTGGCGCAACCATTTTGCGTGCAATGACTTTATAGATAAAATTGAACTCATCATGATGATCCACACTCAGTTGAACACCGTCTTCAGTTTCTTTAATCACCACATTTAAATCACGGCGTTTAAACTCAAAACGAATACTTTCAAAAGCCTTAATCACATCAACCTGAATATAATGTTGTACTTCGGCCAACGTATGCGGATAGTGCATGATTAAGCCTAAACGTTGCTGCCAACTACGTGGATTTTGCACAGCTCTCGGCGTGATTCTTGCCACTTGTAAAGCCTGCATTTTGGTGACATCTAAGCGCAATGCTTTGACTAAGCCCCAACACAACAGCAGCATGATAAAGGTGAATGGTAGTGCACTCATCATGGTGGCCGATTGTAGCGCGCCTAGCCCACCAACCATTAAAAGAATGATCGACAAGACCGCCATTAAAACAGTCCAGAACAAGCGTTGCCATATCGGCGAATTTTCTGTTTTCGCAGTGAGATAATCGGTCACCAATGCACCAGAATCCGCAGAGGTAACAAAGAACAATACCACCAGCAGTGTCGCAATAAGACTAAACACACCTGAAAAAGGCAGATGGGTTAAAAACTCAAACAATGCAACTGATGAATCTTTTTGTACCGCAGAAATCAGCCCAGCCTGCCCTTGTTCCATAATACTAAACAAGGCAGCATTGCCAATAAAACCCATCCAGATCAAGGTAAAGCCTGTCGGAATAAGCAGTACACCGACAATAAACTCTCGAATGGTTCGACCTTTTGAAACACGCGCAATAAACATACCAACAAATGGTGACCAAGAAATCCACCATGCCCAATACATAATGGTCCAACCACCCAATCCAGCCATTCGATTGATAAGCATATAAATTAAAGGTCATGCTAAACAAATTCGAAATATACTGTCCAGCGTTTTGAATGGTTGCTTGTAGGATATAAATACTGGAACTGGCGAAGAAATACAAAGCCTAGCAATACCAAAGCTAAAATCAGATTCAGTTCAGAAAGTCGTTTGATTCCCTTATCTAATCCAAGGAAAACCGACAATGAAGCCAGCGTACTCACCACAATAATCAAAAAGATTTGGGTGCTAATATTACTTTCCCAGCCAAATAAATAATTTAAGCCAGAGTTAATTTGCGTTACCCCAAATCCTAACGTGGTAGCCACACCAAATACCGTACCAATGGTGGCAAAAGTATCGACCGCATCTCCGATTGGACCATGAATTCGTTGACCAATAATCGGAAATAAACCCGAACGAACTTTGAGTGGCAAGTTATAGCGAAAAGCAAAATAAGCCAGCGTTAAGCCAACAACTGCATAGATAGCCCAAGCATGTAAGCCCCAATGGAAAAAGGTAATTCTCATTGCTTCTTGGGCAGATTCAATGGTTTGTGGATCACCAGCAGGTGGATTGACATAATGCATGACAGGTTCTGCAACACTGAAGAACATTAACCCGATCCCCATACCCGCAGTAAATAGCATGGCAAACCATGACCCATTACTATACTCAGGCTGGCTATGATCAGGTCCAAGCTTGATTTTACCCATGTCAGAAAAGGCAATAAAAATCAGCACAATTAAAAATATTGCGACAGATAAAACATAGAACCAACTAAATGAATCGGTGATCCAGCGGTTCATCCTTTGAGTAATCAGTTCAAAGGCATTTGGTGCAAAGACAACAACGGCTAAAAAAAGCGCAATAATTCCAACAGTGCTCAAGAAAACATTTGGATTGACATTGTCAAACCAAGTGATTTTTTTGGAAGGCATATTTCCCCCAGGTTTTTTATACTCAATGGACAGACTTTTTAAAGTCAAAAAAAGGCATTCACAGGTGTGAAAAAAGACGAATCCTGTAGAACAGCGATTGGATTCAGGCCACATTATAATTTAAATTAACATTTTCAACAATTTACTAAATGTAACAAGATCATTAGCTCATGATTTTGGTTTATTTTCAATATATTGCAGGGCAATCATCCGTGAGACGATCAGGGCAAAATACATCACACCACAGAACATTTGCAACATTGAAATCACCCGCGCAGCAGGTGCAACAGGAATCAAATCGGACAATCCCGTTGCCGATTGCAGACTAAAACTAATGAACAATAAATCCAGCCAAGATTGGTAGTCCGCAACATGATTTGGGTTTTGAAAACTCTGCGGAACCAGCAATTGACAAATACTGTATAAGAAGGCAAATCCCCATGCGATCAGGGTAAATACTGCACCTGCAGCAAACAGCTCATCTTTGGTTAAATAACGATCTGCAAACATATAACGGATTAGACCATATGCTGCACAAAAATAAGCGGCTGCTTCAAATGAATGTGCAAAGATTTGCAAAGTAACAGAATGAAAACCGATCAACATTAGAAAGGACAGTACAAATGCCCCTGTGACAAAGGTTAATCCCAACAGTGTAAATGTCGGTGTTTGTCGAATCACTTTGGCAATAATCAGTAATGCGGAGTACACCGAGTAACCAAGTTAAAATTTGATAACTTCTGCTGGCATTGGTATAGACAGATAAAACTAAAATAAGCAGTTGGACCAACAATAACCATGCTGATGGTAATTGTTTAAAACCTTTCCAAAATTCGATCATTGAACGCATATTTTCTGATTCTGATTGTTCTTTTAAACATTCAAATTAACATATTCATTGGGTTTCTTAAATCCTTTCAATTTTTCGTGATCATTCAACTGATAAATCAGCATCAAACAAGCTGTATATCGCTTAAAAGCTCAAACTGGGATGATGGAGTTCTAGCTTTGCATCACCCATAAAAAAACACCTTCGAGAAGGTGTTTTTAAGCTGATCTCAAATCACTTAGTGATCTGAAGCACCAGAGATACCAATACCTGTTTGTGAACGTACAAACTGTGCATCAAATGCTTTACGCTCTGCTTCTGCACGTGCAGATTTATCTGTCACAGAGAACAACCAGCAGCAGATGAATGCTAATGGCATGGCAAAGATTGCAGGACCATTGAATGAGTTGATCGGAGTATCAGAGATTTTTAATGTGTCTACCCAAACTGCTTTAGATAAGATAATTAAAGTCACCGCTGTCACTAGACCGACAACACCACCTACAACAGCACCACGTGTAGTTAAGCCTTTCCAGAACATTGAAAGAACCAATACTGGGAAGTTTGCACACGCCGCGACAGAGAATGCTAAACCTACCATGAAGGCAACGTTTTGCTTCTCGAACAAAATACCTAAAATCATCGCAAAGATCGCAAGACCAAGTGTTGCAATCTTCGACATACGTAATTCAGATTCAGGGGTTGTTTGACCTTTTTTCAGTACGTTTGCGTACAAGTCATGTGAAATTGCTGAAGCACCTGACAGTGTCAAACCCGCAACTACCGCAAGAATCGTTGCGAATGCAACTGCTGAAATAAAGCCCATGAACAGATCGCCACCCACTGCATCTGCAAGGTGTACCGCTGCCATGTTGTTACCGCCAACTAATTCTAGTTTGCCAGTCACAGCCATTTTAGCAACATCAATAAATTGTGGGTTGTTTGATACGAAAAGGATCGCACCGAAACCGATAATGAAGGTTAATAAGTAGAAGTAACCAATGAAGCCTGTTGCAACAACTACAGATTTACGCGCTTCTTTAGCATCTTTAACTGTAAAGAAACGCATAAGGATGTGTGGTAAACCTGCTGTACCAAACATGAGTGCTAAACCAAGTGACAAAGCATCGAGTGGGTTTTTCGCCAAACTGCCTGGTCCCATAATTTTGGTTGCATCATCAAGACTGACATCATGTACTTTTGCAAATACATCAATAGACTGTCTGAACATTTCAGAGAAGCTATAACCGACAGAATGCATCACCATGAACGCCATGAATGTTGCACCTGAAAGTAACATCACTGCTTTAATGATCTGTACCCAAGTTGTTGCCAACATACCACCGAAGATCACGTAAGCCATCATCAGAAGACCAACAATCACAACTGCGATGTTATAGTTCAAACCAAATAACAGTTTGATCAGCTGACCTGCACCCACCATTTGAGCAATCAAATAGAAAGCCACAACAACAAGCGAACTGATTGCTGCAAGTGTACGTACTGGTTTTTCTTCTAAACGGAACGAAACCACGTCAGACAGGTTATATTTACCTAAGTTACGTAGGCGCTCAGCAACTAAGAACAATACGATTGGCCAGCCAACCATGAAACCCAGTGAATAAAGCAAGCCATCAAAGCCTGAGCTAAACACCAATGCAGAAATACCCAAGAACGATGCAGCAGACATATAGTCACCCGCAATCGCTAAACCATTTTGGAAACCAGAGATACCACCACCAGCGGTATAGAAGTCTGCGGTATTGGTGGTTTGTTTTGCAGCCCATTTGGTAATAAATAAGGTTAAACCAACAAAAATTGCAAACATAATGATTGCATGCCAGTTAGTCGCTTGCTGCTGAGCTTCACCTAAATCTGGGCCTGCTTGTGCAACAGTAGAAAGCAGTGCAGTAGATGCAAGAGCTGCTTTAGTCTTTAAAGAGTTCCATTTCATCTTAGTGCAGTCCTTTTTCGTGGGCGATTGCTTCGACTTCTTTCATTGCATCTGCATTCAATTGATCCAATTTATTGTTGGCAATATATGAGTACACACCACACAATACGAAAGATAAAACAATAATTCCTAAACCTAAAGGAATCCCCAAGTGGTGATGCCACCACTAAATGAACTCATTAAAAATTCTTTGTTATAGCCAACTAAAAGCATAAATCCAACATAAACGAACAACATAATTGCAGTTAATGTCCAGCTTAATTTACTTTTTTTAGCAACCATTTCCTTGAATTTTGGATTTTGTAGAATCGCCTCTACCTGTCTCTCATCCATAACCATGCTCCTTGATAAGCGACCAGAACGCTGGTTGCTTTTTTAATATTTTTTTTACATGGTCAAAATTAACAATATTGTGGGGTTCTCGTAACTTAGACTTTGGTCGTTAAATTTTGAGCAAAATAAACGAGACAGTTCATGTATGCGTTATTATAGGCGCAGCTTTTTATACTGTAGTCCTTATGAACAGTTGGTTAATTATAGGGGTTCTGGCCCTTTACATCCTCATTCTATTCGTTTGTGCTTTCTTTGGTGAGAAGCATGCGAGTCGATTAAGTACGCGCGGCAGGATGCTTCTCTTTAGTCTAACATTGGGGGTATATTGCTCATCTTGGACATTTTATGGAGCAACAGGTGCTGCAGTACGTGAGGGGATTATTTTCCTTCCGATTTATTTAGGACCTTTATTATTTGTCTGGTTGGGTTATGACATTTGGCGTCGTTTAGGTCGCGTTCGACAACATCATGCGATTTCTTCGATTGCCGACTTTGTCGCAGCACGTTATGGTAAAAGTGGAACATTAGCGTCCTTAGTGACCATCTTGGCTGTAATCGCCATTATTCCTTACTTAGCACTACAATTACGCGCCATTGCGCTTAGCGCTTCCGTCATGCTCGATCACAATACCCAAGTGGTCTCCACCACCACCAATGGTGTGCTTGGTCTTACCGCTGTATTGGCGATCTTGGCCATGATGTTTGGCACAAGACAAATTGCCAATACCGAACAACATGGCGGTTTAATGCTTGCCGTTGCTTTTGAATCATTTGTAAAACTATTTGCCCTGCTCTGCGTGGCCTTTTTCTTTATTTTTGATCATCCACAAAATATTGTACAAATCTCACAGGATGTGCAAAAAACTTTTCATGAAGTACAACTGTTTGGTGTGCCAGACACTTTCTGGGTTCAAACATTACTCGCTTCATTGGCGATTATCTGTTTACCACGTCAGTTCCATGTGGCCGTGGTTGAATTACGCGATGAAAAACATATACGTGGTGCAAGACGGTGGTTTGCGGCATATTTGATTCTGACCATTATTGCCATTATTCCAATCGCCAGTTGGGCACTGCATGCAGCACCTAAGTATCTGACCATTCCTGATGTTGCGGTACTCTCTTTACCGATTAGTTATAACCAAGACTGGTTATCTTTACTGGCATTTTTAGGCGGTTTTTCAGCATCAACAGGTATGCTACTAGTCTCGTCTGTGGCACTGTCCATCATGCTCAGTAATGACTTGATTATGCCTTCTCTATGGAAGTTTGGCATTCTTTCTCGTCATGACAAACGCTTACCACAGGTACTTAAATTTACCCGTCGTGTGTGTATTTTAGCGGTAATGCTGCTCGGATTTTTATTCTTCCACTTCTTTAATGATATTGACCAATTATCCACCTTTGGGTTATTGGCATTTAGTGCAGTTGCACAATTTTCGCCGGCTTTAATTGGTGGTTTATACTGGCGTGGCGGAAGTCGCCAAGGGGTTTATGCAGGCTTGGTCGTAGGCTTTATCCTTTGGTCATATACCTTATTATTACCAACGATTTTACGTAGCTTACCTGTTGAGTATAGCCAGTTTGCACATCAATTTTTGATGTTTGGACCTTTAAATATTGAATGGTTAAGACCAGAAGCCTTATTTGGCTTTGAATCTTTTGCCCCGCTTACCCATGGTGTAATCTGGGCACTTGGCTTAAATATTACCTTATATATTTGGGTCTCTCGTATTTATCGCCCAAGTATTGCTGAGCAAATTCAGGCAGAGAGCTTTTTCTATTATGAAACCAAGCCCTTACCTGCACAAAATACCTCTACCGATATTAATTATTTACACCATGATGTCGCTAAACTTAAAGTTGGTGATCTGATTGCACTTGCCAAACGGATTACTGGTGAAGGCCCAGCAACCCATGCCTTTCAGCAATTTTGCACCATGAATAATGTGGTGCTCAATGAGAATAGCAGTGCCAATGGGATGTGGTGGCGGTTCACTGAACAATACCTCGCAGGCACAATCGGTGCAGCCTCAGCACGGACATTACTCACCACGGCTATGGTCAATAATGGCTTGGCGTTAGGCCAAGTGGCAAATATTCTCGACCAAGCGTCACAATGGCAACGCTTTAACCAAAATCTCATCATGACCATGATTGACCACATGACCCAAGGGGTGAGTGTGGTTGATGAAAACATGTGTTTGGTTGCATGGAACAACCAATATTTAAAACTGTTTGATTATCCAAAAGATTTAGTCTATGTCGGTTGCCCAATTGCCGATTTGATTCGTTATAACGCAGAGCGTGGCGAATGTGGTCCAGGCTCGGTAGAAGAACATGTACGTAAGCGAATTCATTGGATGAAAGTCGGTAGCGCACATGAATTTGAACGGATTCGTAAAGATGGCCGTGTGATTCAAATGCGTGGTAATCCCATTGAAGGTGGTGGTTTTGTTACGACCTTTGCGGATATTACCGCATTCCGTGAAAATGAAGCGGTACTTGAAGCACGTGTGTCGGACCGTACTCAACAGCTTGCAAATGCCTTATCTGAACAACAACTGGCACGTGAGCAAGCCGACAAAGCCAATATGTCAAAAAGCCGCTTTATTGCAGCAGCCAGTCACGATTTGCTTCAACCGATGCACGCAGCACGCTTATTCAGTACTGCTTTAGAACAAAGCGTACAATCGGATGAAGATCGTAAAACCTTACAACAGCTTGATCGTGCCTTACATGGTGCTGAGAGTATGTTGTCTGCCCTTTTGGATATTGCACGACTGGAAGGTGGTTCAATCCAACCGAAACGCCAAGCTTATCCGCTGCATGATTTATTGAGTGATTTAGAACTGCAATTTAAATCAATCGCTGCACAACGCAATATCCAATTGCATGTCCATGATGCCCAATTCTGGATTGATACCGACCCACAATGGATCCGCCGTATCATCCAAAACTTTGTCAGTAATGCCTTACGTTATACTGCTCGTGGACGTGTGATTGTTGGTGTGTTACGCGCGTCTAATCGCCCAAATCATATCCGTATCGGTGTCTGGGATACCGGCCCGGGGATTGCAGAAGAACAACGCATTAAGCTATTTCAAGAGTTTGAGCGTTGTGGGCATACCTCGCCATGGGGTGAGCAAGGCCTAGGACTTGGTTTGGCAATCGTACAACGTATGACCAGTTTGCTTGATTATCCTGTGCATGTTTACTCTGAACTAGGTAAAGGCTCATGCTTTATGATTGATGTGCCAATGGTAGCAGCGCCTAAAGTGGTTTCATCACCTGTACAAGCGGTACCATTAAAAGCCAAAGCTTATAAAATCTTGTGTTTGGACAATGATGATACGATTTTAGAGGGTATGGCAACGCTACTGACCAAATGGGGTTATCAAGTCTTTAAAGCCACTGAACCTGAACAAGCTTTGGAAATTATTCAAAAAGAAAATATTCAAGTCTGGCTGGTTGATCAGCATTTAAATCACGGCAAAATTGGCTTAGATTTTATTGTCGAAAACCGTCAGGAAAATGTTCCTTCAGCACTGATTACTGCAGATTCTGATCCTGAATTACCAGAGCGTGTTAAAGACCTCAACGTGGTGTTGTTGAAGAAACCATTGAAACCAGCTTCTCTTCGGGCATGGTTATCTGGCTTGAAGATTTCTAAATAGTCCTCCACTACGGTTTCCAAGCCTTTTTCAGTTTATTGATCACGTTCTTCTTTAATGTTTTGAAACATTTACAACCTCTAGATCGTTGCATTCTAGAGGTTTTGTAACGCAATTTTTTAAGTGGAATAGCAATTTTTTTTAAGCTTTGTGCAAAAGCATTCAAAAAATAGCAAAACTTGAACCCATTTATTGACTAAAAACTTCAAAGCCCTCTTTTCTATGGCAAATAACATCAAAATAGTAAATATACACTTGTATAGTTAGTTACAATTTTCTATTTATATGATTTTAAAAAATAAAAAAACACTTTTTACCCTATCTACAACTTTAGTCGTATTCCTATTGCATCTCAGATAAATCAAAAATTACTTCAAGACAAAATCACGCTCATGTTTAGGAAAACAAAAACAGCGCTTGAATTCAATTTTAAATAGGATTTTTAACCATGAATATTTCAGAAACTGTTCCACATGGGCTACACCAAGCTCAACAATTTCATCGTCAATATGGTGCAAATGCAATCTTGCCTGAAATTGATTGGCAAGATCTTTTTAAACACAGCAAACTCCACGACACACAAATCCAAGCACTCAACACGATTTATCAAGCAGCTGTGCCTTTAGCACTTCAAGTGTTTGAGGAATTAAAATTTGATGTATTTACCCCTGTTGCTTACCATCCTCAAGGCTTAGGTCTGTTTGATAAATTAGCGCAACAAGAAGAAAAAACTGGTTCAACGTCTCGAAGATGAATGCGAATGCTTAAATGATGAAGTTCGTCATCAAGTGTGGAGCATGTTACTGCGTGGCGGTGCGGTACTGGTCTTTAAAGCATGGTTAGGTAAAGTAAAAACCGGCGAAAATATCTTAGATATGACCCAATTTGATGAATTATCAGATTTGCTTTTTATCAAAACCTCACCGACAACATTGGCAGCTCGTTTAAAAATCGATGCACATGCAGATTACGACCATGTTTTCCTAATGTATGGCAATGATGTGTTTCTAGACCGTTTTAATAGCTTAGAAGCGGCTGCTTTATTTGTAGATTTAGGTGTTTATGATGCAGCATTCTTAAGTCTACGTGATGACCGAGTTGCAGATTACCTAAAATCTAAAGGCTATGTCACCCATGAACAAATTGAAGATTTAAAATGTGCTTTAAATCCATTGGGTTGCCCTGATCAAGTTTCGAAACAAGACTGTTTAGCTTAATCCTCATGCTTGAATGATGTATAAAGAAAGCCAGTCAATTGACTGGCTTTCTATTAGAGTGAAGCATCACTTTTAAATTTTTCCCAAAAATTTTCTTAAATTTGGGTTTAAAGTTTTAATCCCCCCCCCCCCTCTTTTAAAGGGGGGGGTTTTCTTAAGAATAATGTTCGGGTGTGGAGGTAAGCATTTTATTGCATATTAATACAATGCTTTAGGCAATTTAATCTGAATAATTTCATTATCATCCGCACGCTTTGCATTTCGTCCTGATGAACCTGGGAAGTTATTGTCATTTAAAACAGTTAAAGTATTTTTATTTTCAATAATCACATCTTCAATGGTTTCAAATGGAAAAGCAAAAGTTGTTGCTGTACCAATATCTCCATCTCGCACTGCTCCATAGAGATTATTCGGGTTGGCGATATTCATAAGATCAACTAAGTCAGAACGTTTTACCGCTTTCCCAGAATCCCCTAATTCAATTTGAATCAGCTTCTTATAACCATCTAACTTGTTTTGACTCGCATCACGCTCAATGATAATGCCAGACTTATCATCAAACATTTGGAAGTCACCAATATTGGTCGCCTTGGCATTCAAGGTAAAATAATAATATCGACCAGTATACGCTTTCTTCTTCACGTCAAATTGTGAGATAAGCAACTGTTGTGTGGTCTCGCCTTTTAACGGTTTTTCTAACAAAGGATATAAATATTGACCATCCTTAGACAATGCCATTCCTTCAAAGCCACCGCTTTGCTGAACCAAAGGCTCTACATAATTTATGTTGGCTTTATTGAATTGATTTTGCGGAGAACGCAATTCCACACCAGCTTTCAATGGATGAGGTAATGCAATCGGCGCATCAAGCAGTATTCCATCTTTATCAAAATGCAGTAAATATGGTCCAAATTCATCCCCAATCCAATAGGTACCATCCGCAGTACGTTGTATCGATTCAGGATCAAAATCCGCCCCAGTGAGTAAACGATCTGTGCTGTTTTGATTGATGATTGAAAATGGTATTAATTTATTGGGATCACGAAGCTGAATAAAGCTCATCACTTGAACTTTTGCAGATCCTGCTGATTTCGTCCGAAAATCAGGTTTTACTTGATAAACACGGAGTAAAAAGTCAGATGAATTGTCTTGTGTACCAAAGCCATTGTCTGCCATGACCATATAAGTGCCATCACCGTTCTTTACAGCACCAGAGAAGCCTTGAACTGGCTGACCTTTAAAAGGTGGAAATATGCCATTGGCGCCCTTTACAAAGGCACCTGAGTTTGGACCCGCTGCATAAGTTTCGACATCAAGTTTGGCAAATGAAACCAAGGTCGGTACGGTGACAGATGGTTCAAATGAGAAATCATTGTCATCATCATTACATGCGGTTAAAGCCAATACGCCTAACGCTAAAACAGAGTAAGCAATTTTTTTCATAAAGGTCTTTTTTTATTGATTTAAATGAGCTTTATTAGAAACCAATAGCATGACATTTTGAGGTCATTTCAATGACAATATTGCGTCAGTTTGATGATATACGCAGATATGCTGTCACTCAGCATATACTCCACCGTATAAGCGCTCACGGCTGAATTAACATATTGAATTTAAATAATATTAATAACGGAGTAATCTTCTTCCATCTGCTTAAATTCATATTGAGGTTGAGCTAGACTTGAATATCGAAACCCAAATCCACATCACAGGCAGCTTGACCACCACGGATTCCCCAATTTTCAGCGGGAATTTCTCTTAATAAAATTTTGATATGATCTTTGGGAATCCCTAATACAGATAGATTCTCTACAATACTGCGATACAAATTTCGCTTGGTATCCAGTGTACGCCCAGCAAAACAATCAATACGAATCAGGGTAAATTTTTCAGGATAAAGCTTATTTGGTGGACATTGAAAGCGATGTGGTTCATGTACCAATAAACGAATATCACGATCATATTCAGGAATTTTAAAAGCGCTCACCAATGCATGATGAACAGCATCGATTAAGCCCGCACTTCTTGTGCTACAGAATATTGATAGCGAACTTCAATTGTAGTTGCTGGCATTATTGTTCTCGATTTATATTATTGTAAATCGAAAGAATAGCATAATTTCTATACAATTTTAGCAATTCAAGCTGATATCAATTCAGCTGCTTCCACATCTTTTCAATAATATAATAATCCATTGATTTAAATTAATTTTTTACTTAGGTAACAGTCTTAATAGCCCCGCATTTTTCCCATCTTCCAAAACCCAAATCGAACCATTATGGGCGGGATGGATATCTCGAATGCGTTGCTGCATGTTTAAACGCTGTACCTCACGGACAGGCTTCGATTCAGTATCAACCACAATAATCGCTTCTGAGGATAACCCACCAATCAAGGCTTTATGATTCCATTTCGGGAATAATTCATCTTGATAAAAGACCAAACTGGAGGGTGATATTACTGGTGTCCAACTGATTTCTGGTGCTTTAAATTCAGGACGTGTCGCATGATCGGGAATGGATTTTCCTGAATAATGATCACCATTGGAAACAATCGGATAACCATAATTTTCGCCCTTCTTAATCAGATTTAACTCATCTCCTCCTTTAGGCCCCATTTCAACCACCCACAATTGATCCTTCGCGTCAAAAGCCATACCTAATGGATTACGATGACCCAACGACCATACTTGTTTTGCAATCTCACCTTGTTGAGTAAATGGATGATCTGCAACAACAGTACCATCATCATTCAGTCTTAAAACTTTTCCTAAGTTTGAATTCATATCTTGAGCAGGATCAAATTTCTGGCGTTCACCAGAACTAATCCAGAGCTTACCATCCTTTGCAAAAATCATTCGATGTGCATAATGCCCTTGTCCTGAAACCTTAGGAACTTGTTCCCAGATTCTTTTAATATTGATTATTCGGGGATTTTTTTCTTGTAGATTTAATTCACCACGAATCACAACCGCACCATATCCCCCTTTTCCTGTTTCGGCATAACTTAAATAAATTTGATGATTGTTTGCAAAATCAGGATGTAAAACAATATCACCCAAGCCCCCTTGCCCACCATAAGCCACTTCGGGAAGCCTCTAAAATTTCTATACTTTTCAATGTGGAAGGATCAAACAGTTTTAGCTCCCCTCTCCTTTCGGTAATCAGTAAACGACCATCAGCCAACTCAGCCATTGCCCAAGGCTCATCAAATGTCGCTACTTTTTGGGTCTGATAGGTCTGGTTGATCAGCGAATTAGCCGTAGTGGTTTTGATTATTTTGAGCATTACATGCACTTAACAAGCTACTGCTGAGCAATAGGGGTAAATAGATTAAGCACTGTCGAAAAGCCTTCATTTTAGATTCCCTCAATATTGTTATGACTTATCGATTTATTTTAAACAAAAGTATCCATCTCACCATTTCATATTGGTAACTGAGCGAATTGGGCCTTAATTTTTAATTGGATCATCTTGTAAGCTTTAACCTACAACAATCGTAGTGATTAGCGAATATACTGACTTAGGCATTGCGCTTATCATAGCAAACATAAAGAGACAGGAAGTCTCATTGAGAATAAGAAAACACACAGGACGTGAGATTCGACAGGAGTCAAATCTAACACACCAATACGAAGAAAACCCCATCAGGATGATGGGGTTTTCTTTTTGCATCAACAAAAACTATTTATTTTCAGTTGCTTATGCACTTCAATTCTTCTACAGGTTTCTTTTCATTTCGCTAATAAACACTCGCGCATAAAAAAACACCCCGCTCTC